>KN486633.1:65781-75941 GCA_000787095.1 Periophthalmodon schlosseri
AATATAACTAAATTACAAGTATTACGGAAGAGCAAGTAGGTATAATAAAAAAAAACAAAAAAAAACATTGAGTAAATGATTGGACGTAACTTTTAATTTGAAGTTAATGTGATATAAAAATTACAAAGTTAAAAGTAAAACTGCCCCATAGTTTTTATTAGAGATCGACCAATGTGGGTTTTTTCATAGCTGATGCCGATACCGATTATTTAGAATCCAAAGTAACCGATGGCTGATAAGCTCTGCCGATATTTCTGGGCTGATATATATGGCAGATTTGTATTATTTTCCCCAAATTCATTTAAATTTACTACAAACTCTCCCCAATCCATTTTTTAACTACAAACCTAAAAGACACGTTTTGTGCAGCTATCTTTTCATCTTAAAGTGTTAATATAAAGATTTGTGTGCATTTTGTAGACAAAAGATTGACCAAAACAAAATATCGGCCTGTGCTAGAGATTTAAGGCCAAATATTGACCTGATATATCGGCCGCCAGTACAGTTATATTATCAGATTATAACACCAAATCTGATAGGACACTTTAGTTTTCTATTCACAGAACATTAATTATTCATATTTAGCTTATGCCTGGGGGAATTTTAGACCTGAAAAACACAAAACTGTGATTTAATTGATGTAAAAAAAAAAAAAACCATTAGTTTTACATTTTTTGCTGAAATGTTAGGGCCAGCAGAGAAGGACTTGCTGGCTCTGACGCATTGAGGATTCTTCTCACAATAATCATAACACTTTCTTTTCTTTCCTTCTATTTATACAGGGGAACCCAGTGAGAGCACTTGGGCTCTCTTTTTCATGGGCGCCCTGTTTAATATACAATACAAGCCGAAAAACAAACAAGTCCATATAAAACATTAAAAACAGGTGCAGGTGTGCGTATAAAAGTTACCAGATTATTAAATTGCGTTTAACAATCTGAAATCTGATACTTTGTCCTGTAAACAGGGCCCAGGGGCCACGGAGGGAGAAGAACAGGCCCTGGGAGCTTCAGATCCAGATAAGGTTCTAGGAGATCCAGTGTCCAGAGGCAGGTTCGGTGGTAGACATGACCCCTGACCATGGGCAGGGGCCAAACTCACCTACAATGACCTTAGATGAGGAGCCAGAGTGAGGAGCAGGGCGAGGAGCAGGAGACATGAGGAGGTCCCTGGACGGAAAACTGTATCCAGCGGAGCTGCAACAGACAGGGCGAGGAGCAGGAGACACGAGGAGCAGGGCGAGGAGCTGTTGTAATGTTCTGTCGTAATGACTGGTGGATCAAAAGGTGCAGACACAGGACTCAACAAATGAGCGGGGTTTATTTCAAAGAAAATGCAAAGGCTTGGTGTTGGGAGCTGGGTCAGAGGCTGAGTTGATCGGTGGGTCCAAAGAAAAAACAAACTAAGTACTCCGAATAACACAATGAAGCAAACTGGGCCAAGCCGTTATAATACCACAAGAGGATAAACTGACGATCTGGCATCATGGGGAGAAATGAGCAGTCTTTGTAGTCCAGATTGAAGCTTGATTGGAGATGGGCTGCAGGTGAATGGTGGGTGGTAACCGTTGGGGAGGGTGGTGCCAGACTCTCGGCCCAGCTCCAGGCACACAGACACAGAAGGGAGGGGGGAGCAGCACAAGAACACACAGGGAAAAACTGGAATCCTGACACACTGACTTACATTCATTTCCTGGAGATCGATCCTAACCTTAACTATAGTTACAGTATTTTGAAAATTAAAAAGGGTTATATAACTTTTCTGTACAGAGATGGGTGGAACAGAAAGGGTACTGTAAGAAAGAGTATAGTTACTGCGAAATACTATGACTAACGAACAAGTATTATGGAAGAGCAAGTAAGTATATGAAAAAAAAAAAACATTGAGTAAATGATTGGATGTAACTTTTAATTTGAAGTTCACGTAATATAAAAACAATTACAAAGTAAAAGTAAAGACTGCCCCATAGTTTTTATTAGAGATTAACCAATATGGTCCATATCCATCCATATCTGAACTTTAAACCATGTTGTTGATCTAATAATAAAGGATTTACATCAGGAGGACCTGATTTTGTCCATGTAAAGGAGACAGGTCCCCATGAATTGAGTGTGTATACAGATTATTCCCCATAATGTGAAAAATACACCCCCAGTAACATCTTCAGCAAGACATACACTACCAGTCAAAAGTTTGGACACACCCGCTCATTCAATGTTTTTCTTTATTTTTACTACTTTTTACATTTTATATAGAAACAGAAGACATCAAATACGTGAAGTAAGATATATGGAATTATGTAGCAAAGATAGTTTTAGATAATATATACTTATTTATGTATTTGATATTTTATATTCAAATCCTCAAAGTAGCCACCCTTTGCTTTGTCGAAAAATAGTTAGTAGAGTATTTCACTTTTTTCTGAACTACATAATTCTATATATCTTGCTTCAGAGCCAGTTGGAGTGACAATAATGACAATATGGTGTTTTCTAAAGGTAGACCACAGCTTTTTTAAAAAAAAAAAAAAACAGTGCAAGTAACACAGATGTTCAAATCATTTAGTATTGACAACATAAATATATAGTATTTTTGTGTATGGGTATATCGGGAAATAAAATCTGTCAAAATGAAAAATGAATAACATAAACATGGTTTAAAGTTCAGATATGGGTTAAGGTTACGGGGTTAGTCTCCAAGAAATGAACGCAGTCAGTCAGTTTATTATCCCCCGAAGAATGGAAACCCAACAAGTGTACAAGTGGATTATATAAGGTGCGTACACTTGAAAAATATGGAAATAGTATCTTTATAGTCGGTAGTCAGCAAAATTACCTATGTATAATCCAAACACTATGAATAACATCAAATCTATACCTTCAAACGCTTCCTCATCATATCATCGCATTTCAAACCCTCATTGGCTTGTAAAAAGACGGCCGTCAGTTCCACCGCTCCCCTTGTCTCACTGATTGATTTATTAAAACTGAAATTGGAAAAACACTATCAAAAGAAGACCCACGGAAATATTTTGTGTCTCGTGCAGACATTAAAAGGCCTATATTGCACAAATTTTGATGTGTTATAATGTTGTTCCCTCATCACAAACATACGTGGAGTTTTATTTTGCTTCATTCACACATGTTGAACACATAAACCCTACATATTTAGGCCGAGTTCTTTTCTCGAACTGAAAACACTCTGTTCCGTTCTGTTTTATGATGTCATGCGGTAAAACAGGAAGTGCTCCACTATGTTTTTAAACTCCATACACCTTCATTAGGATCATTTCAGCCCTGGATTTGCTTAACTTTGAGGTTACAGCTATTGTTTTAGTCTCATTGAAACTGCTTCACTCCTCGGTGGGCCAATAGATATTACAAACAATCGCATCTGAACAAAAGGTAAAACAAAAATACTCAAAAATAAAAGCAACAACTTAAGGTTATTCTAGAGTATTGTAGAGTAAAGAAGTTCAACTGAGGATAAAAAAATAACCACTAATGACATCACAAGAAGAAAGAGAGCATTTTGAGTTTTGCGGATGCAGACCATAGACTGTATATGTATAAATCGACTTAGCTAACCTGCTAGCCATCGCGTTCCAAATAGGAAGTGATCATGGGCGCGCTCCCGGCTCCATTGACTCTGGCTCCAATTCACTTTCTGTTGAAAAACTGTCACCCATCTTTCCGTAACTGCTGCTGTCAGGCTCGTCATTTTGGTCTTAAAATGTTCGTAATAACCCGCTCTACATGATCCTGGTGTTTTTATTGTGCTATTGTGTCAGTAAATGAAGATATGATCATTAGTAACAGACAAATCAGGCGCCTTCTTTTCCCGAGGTCACTCTCACTAGCGTTAGCAACAGGTTTGATCGACAGCCTAATAATCCCGGATTACTCAAATATGTGTAAATGAAACAAAACAGCTCCAGGTATGTTTATGGGAAGGTAACAGCATTATAACATGGATAAAAGCTCACATGAATAAATTCTGAGTAATATAGGACCTTTAAGAACGGAGGAAGTCATTGCTCAGTGGGGGGGGGCAATGTATGTTAAAATATGTTAATCCCTCCAAGACCTCAGCGCAGCCTCATGCTCGCTCCGGAGGCTTGTTATCCAGCCGCTTTGAGCCCGTGTCAGGGGGTCACGGACGTATCCCCCACCGTCATGCGATATCGCTCAGTACAACGTAAACAACAACAGATGCTTATATCCACGTACCTGTAGGGCTATAATAGGAAAATGCTTGTTTACAGCGGAGACATGGTAGAGCGAAGGTGGTTGCCATGGTTGTGGGGGTCAACAGGCGTAGTAAAGGGTGGTGGTTGGACGTGCATACGTGGAGAGTTGTCACATCTGGTTGGACTGTTTAAAGCTGTATAGGCATGTTTACTGTCTATCGATATATATAAGCGTTTTATATACCCATCCCCCCTTGAAAAACATGGTCACCTCTGATCTTAGCTTGTTTGTCACCATAGAAATTGATATGTTTAATGCCATACTGTGTATATGTGTAACATTCCAGGCAAGGCAAGAACTTCTCCATGGACATAAGCAGGTGGCGCACCCTTTACCAGAAGTTGCATAGTCCACCTTTAACTGAGAATCACAGTGGAGCGTCTTATCGTTATTGTCGTTGGGTTTTTTGATGACAGCTAAACATTCTGCACCCTAATATAATTTAATACAGATGGGAACAGCTAAAATTAATATTGTTTAAATTCACATTTTTGTTCTGTTTCTTTCTTGGGTCTAGTCAGTCACAGAAATGATCAGGTTCAACATTTGTGCCTTTACCTTTTGGATACTTCATGGTAAAATACAGTGTAATCAGTAGGGAAACATGGCTCTTGCCCCTATCTGAGATTATAACATCAACTTCTAGAATCTGAAAATCAACAATACAAAACTCCACACACTGAAATGGCTGCAAAATCACAATGAAACAGGCATTTACTGAACCGTCATTGTGGGATGAACATGGTTTTGGGCATGAACATCTGAACAGGGCCCTCCGCAGCTGTAGCCTCTCTCCAGTGAAGTGGCCTGCGTTGTACTCGACCAGTTTTTGTACTTTTTTGCAGAGTCCAAACAAAGGCTTTGTGTTGTGCGGCTAGCTGGATGTACTCACTCTGATTGCTCTCACCATCATTTTCAATAAAGAGCTGCAAGGGGTGAGTCATTGTCAAGTACTGTCCTTAAGTACACTGCAGTGTGGCCATTGTTCCAAGTGGCTGGGACAGAACTCAATATTATGTTTTACAATTTAAAGGGTATGTTAACAATGGCGACCTTTTCAAACAAGCAAATGAAGTGTTGTAAATATAAAATTACAATTGTGGTGGTTGTAATTTTTCATTTAATGCTGAGTTTAATGTAATGCTTTGTAGTTAAAGAGGGGGTATTATGCAAAGTTGACTTTTCAGAGCTTTCTACCATGTTAGCCAAAGTTACCAAGGTTGTTCCCTCAAAAACGTGCCTGATGAGGTTTGATATGTCATCCATGCATGTTTGAGTAATCACGCGATCTTTCCCAGGTCCTATTTGAACCCTCTTTACGGTTAGCGGTACGATTCTGTCCAATGCTTAACCCATAAGCCTACGTCACCCATGCTCTTGTATGGCAATTTTCCATAAATACACAAAAGCGTGATACAAAACAGTACAATATAACTTCACAAACCTGATGTGATGTGCAATAGTTTCATTAGCGGAATGCACGCTAATTGTGTTGTGACATGAAGGTTCCTCTTCCTCTGAAGGGACTCTGAAGGACTCAGCGCTGGGAGCAAGGGGAGCGGGGAATCAGAGCGTTAAAAACTAAACTGGAAGTTATTAAATATAGCATTTTCAAAACCATAAAAGTAACACGGCGATCTAAATATGTGATGTGTTAGCAATTAATACCCCATAGTAAAATACCCCCTCTTTAAGATTGTACCGTGGCTACAACATGCCCTGCTATTCAGTGGAGCAGTAACATTTCTGGTGGGAATCTGCCGTCTACTCGTATCCATAGAGATGCATTTGCCTTGCTTGGAATGTTCTAACATATGGCTTTAAATTGAACTATCTTGCATTTATTCAATTTGAGGTGTTTTTATGCTGCATTCCGGGCAGTTGGGATGTGGGTTATTTCCCACTTCAACATTACAAGTTCTGACTTCAGAGCGTTCCAGCTGAATTAACTCGTCCGAAAACAACATGGCTACTGCTAAACCCCAGGCTAAAGAAATGTAAATGTCTCTAACATGGTAAATAAAGGAATGTTGTTGGCTTTAACCTGTATGAAATGTTTTATGTGATGCTAACCACTCAGATCCAGTGTATGCATATCCCATTTACCAGTTGACTTGAATGCACCATCACTGCTCAGAAATAACAGACAACAGACTGATATTCTTACTGTGAGTGGGCTTGCCTCTCCACAGAGCTGACCTGTAACTTGACCTGGTAGCATTTCCTGCTTGTCTCCATTTATATAGATTTCGCCAAACTAAACAGTGGCACTTTGCACTATGAGTGATGGGATTGCACCGTCGACCGTTGGGTTGGTGGGTGAAGGCTCTGTAACCATTTAGACACAACTGCCCTATACTCCATATAACAGCATACAATAAAACAAAACAAAATATTTATTTATTTTAGCCTTCAGCCTTTAGCTTCAAACCCAAGTCATTACCTCTAATAAAACTATTTTAACATGCTTGTCTGCTGTTTCAAATTCCAATTACTGAGGGAAAAAAATGTCACTCCTTTTTTCAAAATCTCAAGCTTTGACTATTTGCCAAACGCCAATCAGCTCCTGGGCACGCGGCCACAATTGAGTTTCCTGGGAGGACTCCAAACAAATGACATGCGATAGTCTTGGGTGTTTTGTCAGAAATGTCCCAAAATACTAAAAAATACACAAGTAAATTCTGGCACTATAACATTTGGAAATTGTAGACTGTCAAGGCATTGGTTTTAGCTTGAAATGATAAAAAATACGGTGTCAAAACCTGATCATCTTCTAGATCAGTGAAAAATGCCAGTCCTGGGTTAATGCTCATACAAAATACAAACAGTTATAAGTTTAACTGACCAGTTATTAAAGTAGACATAATAAGTACATCTCCATCTCATAGCCGCTAACCACTCTTTTGAAGATAGTGAGGTACAAATCTTAGCCAAAGATAAGAAACGGTTTGAGAGAGGAGTTAAAGAGGCAATTTGAAAGACAATCCATCTCTGAAAAGAAATGGGGGCCTTAGACACCATCTATCTCCTATTTATAACTCCATCTTCAGACCTATATCTAAGCAAAGAAAACAATCGTGCTAGCCAGTATGCTAAAAGGTGTGAGAGCACCCATTAGGGGCCTGAATGATTATCCTAAATATGACTCAGGCACAGTTCACACTTAGTGCAGCTCAACAGACCTAGTCAACAAACAGAAACTGTAAACAAATAGGTGTGTTAGTTTCAGAGTAGTTAGCTCCTCCCTTCAGATAGATATAAGGCAGTGTCCACCAGTATCTGACCAGAACTGAAGAAGTGTTTGGATAAGCAGTGAAATGTCTTCACTCAAAAACTTTTGTCCAGCACTGATTTTTTCTTTTATTATAGACGTGTTTTGTACTGGCTATTCGCATTATACTATAACATTTGTAGAGCATTATTTTCATTTTTCTTCATTCTAAACCACAATAGTTAAAAAGGCTTAATAATATACACTTGACCTCCTCTTCAAAAGTGCCTCTTGATAGTGGCATTTCAGATGTGAGAAGCTAATGATGAGGGAACACCATTATAAAATGGTTAAAATCTAATAAATGTTGATTTTACATAATATTTCTCCTTTAAGTCTGAATTTCAATTGCCCAATGACCAAACAATAAACTAGAAATAGCTGGCGATACAGAGCCAAACACGACAGTGCGATCAGATTCATTTATTTCAGTGACGCATGTGAAAGGAAGGAGCTCATTGGTCATTAACAGTTTAGTGCTTTGCTCACTCATTCTGCGAAAACTGACAATGTTTTTCAGTCCCCTGTGATATTTTTGTCCTTTCATTTTTTTTCAGAAGCAGTCATATTTGTTATGATATGGACAGCCCATGCGTCCCTGATTGGTTAATCCACCTGTGAGTCGATCATGCATGTTCCTGATTGGCTAATCCACCTGTCAATCACGCCCATTTGAAAATGCAGAGATTAACCAGTGATCAGACTCACATCTTCGTAAAGTACTGAAGAAGAGCGTATTGTGGTCATATTTTTTTTAGAAACATTTAGCCTGGCAAGAAATTATCAAAACAATTTCATCGTAAAATAATAATAAATTATTCTCACTAAAACTTATGCATAAACAACCAAATTTCCAAAACTTTAGTGTGGAGATAACAGTTTTCCACCCAAAATTTCTGACACAAATTCAAATGTACAATACTGCTTTGGGCTGGTCACACCGATTAGCCAACATCACATCTGTGTCTGGGGGAAGCCATAATTGAATGCAGTCTATCTCAAACCCGAAATCAGGTCAAGAATTTTCCTGCTTCCAAAATCCTTGCCAAGAATTCGCTGTAGACGGGAGGAAAGCGTGCCAAGATATATGACACATCAGCACCGTGAAGCAGGGAAGGAAGTGATAGAAAAGTAAAGATTATTATGAAAAAATAAAGTTGTGGTTTACAGACTGTGTTTACTGTCCCATTTTTACACAACTGCAGAGAAATGGCTTATCAGGAAAATGTGCACATATTTATTGGATTTCTGGGTTACTGCTTATAATGAGGTAAATTTGAAGACAGAAGAATTTGCAGACTTAATGAAAAATGTCATGTGCCAGTTGCTAGGGAAAAAAAAATGTCATGGCATGCCATCACTTGGAAACAATCTTACAAATTATATTTTACGACATTTCATTGTATTTCTTGAGTTCCACACATTTATCAATCTGGAACATAGACTGGTTATATGGACATGCAAGCCACCACGTTTTAAATAGGAAGTGAGTATGGGTGCAAAGTGATTCCTTCCTTGTATTGAAAATGGTCTCCTCTCTCTGTAACTGCTGCTGTCAGGCTCGTCATTCTGACCTTAAAATGTTAGTTTTAACCCTCTCATGATCCTGGTGTTTTCAAGATATGAACATTAATAACAGACCAATCAGGTGTCTTCTTTCCCTGAGATCGCTCCCACTAGCGTTAGCAACAGGCTTATTGACAGCCTTGATTAGCAGCTATAACTGCTACACTCAAGTGGCTTGATTTGGTTTCTAAGGGTGACATCACACTCCCTCAATCCAGTTCTAATGTACAGTCTATAATCTGGAATGAAAGTTGAAAGTGATCAGAGGGCCCCCAAGAGCCTGTACATTTATATTCAAAACAATATAAATATATAGTTTTATTGGAAACAGGGCTCATGTGTTTACTAAATATTCCTCTCAAACGATTACATTTTTTTTCTTATCTATAGTAGCAAAATATCTGCTGCTGCCTACATTTGTTTTTGAGCCGGGCATAGGCAGCTATGTGTTTATAGCGGTGCAAGGACATTCTCGCCCGAGGTGCGCTGAGGTACATCTGAATGTCTGTATAATTCCTCAGTCATATATTTGAAGCTACCCACCTCTGCATTTTATAATGTAAATGTAAGCCCATTGTAGCCAACTACAACGCATTAAAATCCACCAGAAACCAGGAAAAAATGTATAGAATTTCAAAAATCTTCATCAAAATCATCAAATATATATCATATAAATCATATAAATACTAGTACAACTGGTCGAGGTGATGAGAGCATAGTCATAATGTTGTCAAATATGAATCATCAATAGTTGAGCCAGGGTACATCCACTGCCGGGCCCCAGAGGCAAATTCAGCTTAGGGCCCCCTGAAAGCTAGGGCCGGCCCTGGTGATCAGGATGTTCTGACGAATACTTCAAGCTGAAGCGAAACATCACAACTGCGGAACAAGCCGAGAAATCAAACTTTAGTTAAATCCAGTTGAGTGAAATTCACAGACATCCACCTTGTTTTCCACAAACAAAACACTTTGTGTTTTTGCTTAAATAGGCTGAAGTACGTCCGTCTGCATCCGTTGTTTTGGTTTGTTTGGGCGCTTCACCTTTGGCTTCGACCCAAACCACAATGCTGCCC
>KN486633.1:76004-113749 GCA_000787095.1 Periophthalmodon schlosseri
CAGTCTCTGACCCGCTGGTGGCCCAGGCCAACTCGCACCAGCGGGAGCCTGGCCAGACAGACTCCTCCTTGTGGATGGCATGATTTAACGTAAGGACTTTACCCTGTTCTTGACTAGAAACAATAGTCAAAAATTCACTTTAGCAAATAGCAAAGACTGCCCTGACAATATTTCATCTTTTTCTTCACGTGTTTTGTACATATCAAAATAATTCCATCTACAACACTACATTTCATTCCCTACTTGAAAGCCAGTGATTGAATTTTAATGTTCACTGGTCTGGGTGATGAATGAAGTAAAAGTTACTTTACTGCTTGTTATGTAATAAGAATAATTCATGTATTCCACAAATATTACCAGCAAATAAAATTCTGTCATCAGCCTAATGTGTCAGTCTGTTGTGATAGTTGTTGTAATGGCTGGAGACAGGAGCCACAGGGATGACATGCAGTACATGGCCAGAGCCCGCGGTAATGGTCTGGTTCAGAATGGTGAGCGCTTTAGCCCTAAAAATGTCCAAATGTCACAAGAGACTATAAGAGGCAGAATTTAGAGGTGATGAAATCTAATGGCTAACATGTGCCAACGATAATGGGAAAGCTGACAAGAGCATATGATCCAAGGTTTAAGAAGACACATTAGGCTTTATTTCAGGGGTATTATGCAAAATGGACGTTTTGGAGCTTTCTACCATGCTTTAACATTCCCTCATTAAAAAACATGCCTGAAGTTGTTTTATCCATTAGTGATGAGACTTTCGGCTGCTTTGTGGGATCCGAATCTTTTGGATCCGTTATCTTCAAAGAGCCGTTCAAAAGACTGGCTCTTTTACTATTTATTTAAATGACAGAAGCCAACGTGAGAACTCATTTTAGCTACAAACTAACCACAGAAAGAAAAGACCAAGATTTGTTTAAAGTGTTGCACTACAATAATAATAATAATTTTTTGAAAACTAACCGTTATTATGGTGTTTTTGTGCGCAAATCTCTCACTCGTATTCCCTCCTTTGCTTTCGTGCTGATTCTTGTGTCGGTTCAGCGTTAATCAGTCTAAAAATGCATAAAAAGTGGAAAGAAAAAGATTTGGTTCTTTTAAAAAATGAGGGTTAGGGTTAGGTTCCAACCGTTCTCGTCAAGGAACTGCTCAAAAGAGCCGATTCGTTCACTAACGTCGCATCACTATTATCCATGCATGTTTAAGTAATCTTACTGCGATCTCTCCCAGGCACTATACGAACCCTCCTTACCCCCAATTTACACCGAAGCAGTACACGTAGGAATTGCTTTTTGTTTTAACTGGTTGGACAATCTACACCAGCAATGTCATATGCTCATCCAATTAGGCTGGAGTTCTAAATTTTCAGTGTCAGCGGAGCATCTCCAGGATTTTCAGCAGGGGAAAGACAGGACATAAGCTTGTGGCGTTAAAATAAACTTCCAATGCCCTTTCAAAATCATTTCTCTAAAAACACTACAGTTGTGTAAACACCGTGCGTCACATCCAGGAGCTCAGGGAATGACTCGTGATGGACTATGAAAGGTTTATATCTGTGGGGGATAACTATCGCACACTTAATGACGGCAAACAGCAACTTTAAAAGGACAACTTAAGAAAGGAAAACGCGCATGCCGTGCAGACACCGAAGCTTAAAAGGTAAGTAATATGTGTTGTTTTGTGTAGCTTGTGATGCATTAAGGAGCCATGCGACACAGCGGGAACTTCCCAGTACTACATTTACAAAGGCAAAACAACATACCTGGTTCACAATAATAGAAAATAGGAACATGTGCCGCTATGTATCAGCTCAAACTACAAGGGAGGAGATAATGGACAGAGTTAGCATCTCATTGCAACATCTTCACAATATCAGAGCTCAACGTCAACTTAAATACAAGTAAAATATAATTACGGATGTAAATAAAGGCAAAATAATCACAAAAATACACTTAAACCACGAGATTACAATAGATGACTGACCTTTTCCCAGCATAGATTTACAAAGGTATGAGGCAGCGATCAAACCCCGAATTTGTACCAGGGGCAAGGCGAAGGTCACACGAAGAAGAAACAAAAACACAGAAGAAGCTGCTGGAGGACCAAGACTGGAAAGTAAATCAAACACCAGGTATGAACACAACTGTAATAAACAAAACCACCATTTTGTGTAAATATATAGATATATATCAACCGGTTACATATAGAAAAGTTTAAACGTAATTCATCCACTCAGTAATGGATATGTAAGCAATATAATACAGTGTGGTGTTTAAACGGGAGACAAAGCCCAGTTTTAAAAGAGCAGCTCCGTTGCCTCTGGTTTAAATTGGCGCTTTGGAATTAACAGGCACGTGCAGCTTTGCCTGCGTTATGTGCCACTGTGGTCCAGGGGTAAATTCCGGGTTACACTTAGCAGAACAAGCCTGTCCAAGATTCAGCCCAAAAGCCTCCGTCACTCAAGCCCCGAATCTACAACTTCAAAACTGAAACTAATTACACAATTTAATAGACCTACGTTGTTTTCGCCGAATATAGAATTTTCAAAACAATAAAAGCTATGGTGATCTAAATATGCTATGTCTTAACAATTAATACCCCAGAAGTATAATAACTGCCACCTTTTAAATATGACTAAATAATGTAATTACCAGCTTCTATAAACATTGCTTCCCTTTGCGATACATGTGGTCAGTTCGCGCCCATCCCTCGCTGTTGTGATGTGCACCGCATGTTTCCACTGTGTGCGTGAGTCTGCGCGCGCGTGTATGTGCGTGTGTGTGTGTGCGTATCCTCCCCGCGCTGCTATTGGTTATCAGCACGCGGCAGGCTCGTGTGTGGAGAGAGCAGAGCGGGCACGTCTCAGCTCCGGCGCACAAACTACACAGCCCCGAAGTGCAGAGAGTGAAGATGCTCCTTCCTCCTCTCCCCGCATCACCATCATCCCAGTCCGCGCGCCGTGTCCTCTTCACCGTATCCACCGATCGTCTCCAAAACGCACACCCGGGTTTACGACAGCTGAGCGTACTACTACCACTACCACCACCACCACCACCACCACCCCAGCGGAGCCGAGTGGAGCAGGCAGTAGTCGGGATTGGCACCGGGACAGGGGAGGAGACAGCGGTCGGAGCGCCGGGATGGGAGCGCTGACAAAGGGACATTACTTCGCCGCGTCTGGCCTCCTGCTGCTGGGTTACTGCGCGGTGCTGGTCTTCGCCAGAGGTAAGGGAGCACTTTTTTGGATCGATCCGTCAAACGAGAGAAAACAACGGCTGGTCTTTACGCACCACTTACGCACACGCCCGGGACTTCACCATACGGGTTTTCTTGTACTTAATAGCGAGTGCATCTCTGGTTAATTGTGGCAAGTTCCTCGCGCTTTGGTTTTGAGTTTATGTCTACCTCTTTTTTTGTTGGAAGCCTTATTTGAATAACTGTGCTGCTGCCAATGCTTCGGACAAGGGTTCTTTTATCTCGGAACGCCTGTGAAAGCAACAGGCATGTCCACGCGTTTTGGCTAATTTCGCCTAATTTACTAAAAGGACCACTACGTAACTTTTCTGGTGGACTGTCCCTCACCTGCTTGTATCCTTGGAGATGTTATTGCTGTGTGCATGTGTCAAAATATAGCATTAAACTTATATATCTTAACAGTGACAAACGAGTGATTTCTCAATTTCTATCCACGGATCTGACAGGTACAAGTCAGATCTGTGGAGAGGCGAGTTCATTCACAGTAAGAAAGTATATTTTTCAGCATCTGTAATTTCATAAATCGACAGATGTAACTTTTCTTGTGGGAAGATGCACCACAAGCTTGTCTCCATGGAGATGTTATTGGTCTGCCTGAAATGTTTTACAGTAGCACGTCTCCACAGATCTGACCTGTAACTCACTTGCACTCACTTGTGTCCATGGAGATACATCCTACACTGTGGAACGTTCCAATCAAAGCAATAACATCTCCATGGGGACTAGCAGGTGGAAGCAGCAGAAAAGCTTCGGAGCGCACCTTTATTGTCATACCGAGGAACGTTCCAATCAAAGCAATAACATCTCCATGGAGACAAGCAGCACACCGGACCCTCTATTAGAAAAGTTACATAGTGTACCTTTAATGTTACCTTACCCCGCTTTTTTCTCCGCGGGGTATAATGTATTTGAGGGCTACACTAGCTGGAAAAATGAAAACAAACGACTTACATTATGGTATTAGTGTAATTTAGGCACACAAAACCAGGACTGAACCGTGGAGATTTAAGTGCCGTTTTTCCGATTTGTTTAATGCCATCTGTTGGTGTGTTTAACCGAGATCGCGGATTGGGTTTATACATATTTTATACGCAGTGAAATTGGTTCATTATGGGATGGCTGGGCTGTAGGGAGTAGGGAGACAGAGGATGCCTGTTGAGGATTGGAGCTGGGTTCAATTCGATGGTGGATTTTGTGGAGCAGAAATGGTAGAATTGTATGGCTTGAATAGTGTTTTTTACATGGTGGATTATATGTGAAATTACTGTGATTTGCGTGTAATAATATCTGATGGTTTCTTCATAGTTTCAGCAGTTGGTCCAATGTCCCGCGCTGATATAAAGACAGAGGTTATGGTTCGATTGAATGTGTGATTGTGAAGCAGGAATCACATGGTTGACTTAAGTTGCTTTCGTTATCTTTTCTACCAGTCTCCTTCTCCTCACTACTGCTGTTAACGTGTGATCTTTATGTAATATCTGGTTCTGTTTTAACCATGTATGATTGACTATCATAGCCATGCTCCATTCAGTTCAGTTTTATTTATATAGCACATTTAAAACAACTTGAGCCGACCAAAGTGCTTCACATAAAAAGAGAACAAAAAAACAAATATACAGATGATACGATACATAGGCAAAGAACAACAACTTTACACTTTTAGACTAGTTTTCCAAAGCTAGTTAATTGATAAAGCAAAATATAATGTTATGTATGACCCAAATTTTTTAGAAAAATGATTTTTAAAGCTGCATCTGTCCCTCTCTGATGGGGGTACGTAGTTCACCTTTAATCAGTTGGCTTGTCACCATGGCGATATTAAAATGCATTGCTTACACAGTATGGTATTGAACTTATCTATCTCTAAGGAGACACAGTTACACGTCAGATCTGTGGAGTGGCAATCCTGCTCATGGAAAGATTGCATGTCTTTGGTTGAGGTTTTTGAACAATAAAACATGGAAATATCATCTCCGTGGAGTCAAGCGGGTGTCCAGAAAAGTTACGCAGTGTGCGTTTAAAGAAAATATTATCTACAGTTTACATAATTTCAACTTTTTTTCTAATTTCAACTTTTTTCTAATTTCAACTTTTTTCTCCATGGCTAATCTTGGTTATAATTGAGTGAGTTAGGTTGGTGTTATCTTCATAGTGCATTTGCAGACTCCATTGCGACTCTACCAGGCCAAGTCACAGGTCAGATCTGTGAAGAGGCGAGTCCGCTCACAGTAAGAATGTATATTTTTTCTGGGTACTTTTGAACAATAAAAACACCTGTAACTGAATACATGCAAGATGAAATGTTTAATGTATTATTGTGAAACATTCCAAGCAAAATAGTGACCAGAAAAGTTGCGTAGTGCATCTTTATAGATAATGTTTAAATACGGTCTATTTTTTCCCACACCTAATCTTGGTTAAAAATAAGGCTGCACGCAATTAAAATAAAATCATATTTTGAATTGGTACAATTATCACATATTATAGGTAATAGAATATCTGTGTAATCCCTCAGTCACCCAGTTATGATCCATAGTAAAAGAAAAACAAAAAAGTTGTAGGAGTGAAGACGTTTTGCTCATCCAAGCCGCTTCTTCAGTTCCGGTCAGATTGCTGATGGACACTGATGTCTTATATCTATCTGAAGAGAGGCGCTAACTACACTGAAACAAACACATCTGTTGTTTACAGTTTCTGTTTCTGTCTGTCTGTGCCTCAGTCATATTTCAGGGCTTAAGTGGTTCCCACAAACACAGAGGGAAAAGTGAAAAAAGAACAAGACGTGGAGAAAGTCCTCTCGGCTTGTGGATATCCAAAATGGGCCTTCAATAGATCTAAGAGAGCTAAAAACAGGACAACAGGGAATCAGAACCTAGAAGGAAAGGTGTAACCATTCCTCACACAGCGGGTGTGTCTGAAAAGCTTCAGAGAACTTTCAGACAGCATAAAATTTCGGTCAATTTCAAACCTACAAACACTTTAAGACAGAAACTGGTTCACCCAAAGGACAAAACCCCGACCCACAAACAAAGCAATGTGGTCTACTCCAAACTAAACAGTCAGTCCATAACAGAATGTACCAACACCATTGCAAGAGCTCCTCGGGACCCCAGTCCACCGTACATCTCCACCTCAAAGCCACTAACCACTCCTTTGAAGATAGTGATGAACAGATCTTAGCCAAAGAAAAGAAATGGTTTGAGAGAGGAGTTAAAGAAGCTATTTTTGTTAAGAAAGACAATCCATCTTTGAACAGGAATGGGGGCCTATTATCTCCTTATCTCCTATTTATAATTCAGTCCTCACACCTAAATCTAAACAAAACAATAGGGATAGCGAGGATGCTAATAGGTGTGAGAGCACCTGTTAGGGGCCTGAATGATTATGCTAAATATGACTCAGGCACAGTGCAAACTTAGTGTAGCTCATCAGACCTAGCCTACAAACACAAACTGTAAACTATGGTGTGTTTCAGTGTAGTTAGCTCCTCCCTTCAGATAGATATAAGGCAGTGTCCAGCAGTAATCTGACCAGAACTGAAGAAGCGGCTTGGATGAGCAGCAAAACGTCTTCACTCTAAAACTTTTTGTCCAGTTGACAGATTTGAATTTTTCTTTTACTATAGTAATAGAATATCTTCCACAAAGAACAAAATATCCTGTCTTTTTTTATAGAAAAAAGATAGTGATGAACAGATCTTAGCCAAAGAAAAGAAATGGTTTGAGAGAGGAGTTAAAGTAATAGAAATATCTTCCACAAAGAACAAAATATCCTGTCTTTTTTTATAGAAAAATCTTACTGTACAGTTTAGACCTCTGCAAAATGTTCTGAACTGATTCATTTATCAGTTCATATTTCAGTCTTCACTCAAATGTTAATGGCCCTGGAGTTGTTTACAATGTGCAACTCTGAACAGTTCCTACTTATTAAACATATATTGCAAATCTAATCGCTATCCCAATACTTGTTTTGCCAGTGTCCTGGTTAAAAGTGAGGGGAAAGGTGGGTTACCTTGTTGTTATAGCTACCTTCACAGTGCATTTTCAGAGTGGTGCGGTAACAGAATTGAGGTCATCTGGACTCCACTGGCCACTAAAGCCACTGCTGCTGGACAAGTCTATTCCAATACTCCACTAGCAGGTTTATTTTCACTTCGGTGTTGTGTTTGGGGAATGTGGGGATTGTACTACATGCAAAAGGAAAATGAAAATGCTTGTACACATTGTGTTCAAGCTATGAGTGATAGGATTTGGTGTTTTGGTTATTACAAAAAGGTACAATTGTATAACCAAGCTCAAAGACGCACTGTGCAATAGAGCTGCAAGATTCATCGCAAGTGAATCAAAATCGCAGTTTGAACAGACGCAATTGGCAAATCATAAAGACAGCAGTTTTTGATGTACCATGTTTTTCTCAACAAACAACAAAATATCCTCTTATTCTGAAAAAAAATAAAAAGCTGCTAACCCTGTAGTTTAGATCTGCGCAAGCATGTTCTGAAATGTGATTTTTGTATTAGTTTGTCAGTTCCATGTTTCATCTTTTTGTCAACAGTCTGTGCACAGCAGCATGCTAGCTAGCGCGCTGTCACTTGTATTAAAATCTGAAAACATAAAATAAACAATCTATTAAAATTCAAATTCGTTAAAATAACGACTACACAATTACTTTTTAAATTTCAAAATTAGCATTAGCGTTAGCATTGAGTAAAAATGGTAGCGCTTTTCCACTTTCAAGACACTCAAAGCGCTTTACATCAAGGAACCATTCACCCATTCACACACACATTCATACACGAGTGTACGCAGACACTGGGGCGAGGTGGGTTAAGTGTCTTGCCCAAGGACACAACAACAGCATTAATCTGTGGGAGCTTGAATCACACCGCCAACCTGTGGGTCAGTAGATGTGGCCGATCAACCAATGATGTTTTGTGTCGAGAGCGGGATACAAACTGCCAACCTTCGGATCAGTGGGCAAACGCTCTATCAACTGAGTAAAGTTTTCATTTTATTTGTGTTTAACATGTTGTCAGTGACATCCAGCCGCAGCTCCCTGTTCACTGCCTGAACTGCAAAAAACCCCTCATAGAAATAAAATTGGACAGGAAGTAGTGACGCTAACAGTGAGGTTGCCGGGCGCTATTGTGTGTAGAGCCTATTCTTTTGGACATTAACATCTTAATTAAGTAGTTTGTATGTAGTAGAATGTTGTTACCGCCTCAAAAACATACGTGGAGTTGTGTTTCGTTTTAATTCACACATGTTTGAGTAAACCTGCATTATTGGGCTGTCTACATCTTGAAAGCTCTGTTCTACCTTGTGATGTCATTAAGTGGTAGTTTTAAAATTAACAGCTATATGTTAGCCTCAATTGTACTGATTTACTCTGCAGTACACTAGAATAACCAGCAGTGGTTGCCTTTAAAAAGGTTTCTGTTTTCAGTTCAGTTTGCTACACAAAATCTACAATAGCTTCTGACACACAGAGAATCAAAGAAGTTTCAGCAAGGTACAAAGAAAGCTATAGGTTAAAAGTTTGGCAAATCCAGAGCTGCAAATTATTCAAATGATTCTTGTGAAGGCATACGGAGTTTAAAAACACAGTGGGGCACTTCCTGTATTACCACATGGTGACATCACAAGGTGGAACAGAGTGTTTTCAGTCTGAGAGAAGAACCCTAAATGTGCATGATTCGTGTGTTAAACATGAGTGAATGAAACAAAACACAACTCCAGGTATGTTTGTGATGAGGAAACAACATTATAACATAGATAAAAAAGTAGCGGGATATGGCTAATTAAGGTAAAGTTATTATAAAGTGTTTCCATACCTTTTGCTAAAGTAAAAATTGACCGGACACAGTATCAAACTACGCATTGGTATGATTGCTAAAGTGGCATTCGTTTTGATACACATATATTCAATCTCAAAAATAACATACTGATAAAAGACGCAAGTCGTTTCCCGGCTTTACCTTGACTATATTCACGAGAGCCTTTTGGCAATTACACATATTTTCATAGACAAGTATATATAGTGTGTGACTCAGCACTGCCAAGGTTTAGTCAGACACTTACCGCTAAAAATCAGATAGCGCTTCCCTATGTCAGCAAACAGCATATTAAATCAGGTCTAATATAGTGTTTCTCAAAATGTGGTACAGCGGGCTATCTATGGTGGTACGCAGTCTGAGGTTTGGAGTTAGCAGTTAGCCCTAAGTTAAAGACGCTGTTCCTGATTTTTACTGTCTTAAAACGTGAAAACCCAAACTGATTCATTCAGAACAGTTTGCAGTGGTCCAAAGTTATTCCTCTCAACTTAATTATTTACAGCCATGAGTTTATAAGCGCTTTTCACAGACCACAGTGAAGTTTTGCCGTCAACAACAACAACAACTAGCATGCTAAGTGCGTACTTCCCGATTGACGGACAATATAACGCTTTATAATTAGATGCAGACAGTACACAGTGGATTTATTTTGACCTCTAGACAGGTTTTGCTCAAATACATGTGGAAAAAAAATCAAGTAGAGGCCTTTAAACCTGATAGTCCTTAAGTCTTGGTTTAGACCTACAAAAATACACTACATACCTACAATACCTACAGAATACTACAAGTAAATAGTACTTTTCATAACAGTTTGGCAAGGCTAATAAGAGCAATATGAACTCCCATTATTTGTAAAGCCATTGTATGAGACTGCATATATAAATATATAGGTGTTCTGCTGACCACTGCTCTTTGGAAAATAAATGATCTTACTATCTTTAAATTACCAAGGTTAAAGAATTCTTCATATACCCTAAAGGGAAACCTGTCCTCTGCATTTGACCCGTTTTTAATGATAGAACCATCCACCCGATAGACGCTACAGACACTTGCTGCGATGACGCCAGAGGTGCGGTATTGAAGCGACACCTCTTTTAGTCTGTCCCAGGGCAGTTTGTGGCAATTGGCACTGATTTCACCCAAATTAACCAAATAAACCAAATTAACCAAATAAACCAAATAACAAGAATGTGTGATCTGCTACGGAATATATTCCGTCTGCTTTTTAAATACTCTACACATTTGTTATTACTTCTGTCCACGCAAATTATCACTTAAAGGCACCATAACAGTTTTTACTTTCTTAAAAACGTGAAAAACAGAACAAGTTCGTTTCAGTTTGCAGCGGTGCAAAGTTATTCCTCATTTTCCCAACATATTCCTAGCGATCGAACCATACTGTAAATACCCCAATGTGATATAGTTAATTTAGAAAAAAAACGTTTACTGGGATGGTTATTGCGTCAATAGTTCCAGTGAGTTTCAATATTATCGTGTATGGTGATATTTTTCTCTAGCAATATATTGTACTTGAAAATTTGTTATTGACCTACGTAAGGGTAATGTTAACTACTAGCATGCTAAACGTGCACTTTCTGGTTTGCAGACAATAAATCGATTTATAATTAGATAGAGACATCACACGCTGGACTCATTTTCAGCTGCTTTTACGATATATCTGTTCAGGGGAGAGACACATTTTATTTTATGAAGGAAAATATCGTGTTTAGCCGTTTTAAACCTGTCCGATCCGGTTTCCCTGTTGCTCAGTGGAGCAACTCGACCGGCTACACATCTCTGCGTGACATTTGGAGTGGCCTTATAGTCTAGCCAGTCTATAACCACTTCTTTTAGTGACCCAGCAATCTCAAGACCATCGCAAATATAACAACTCCAGTTAAGGATGCACAAAATAAGTATAAAATGCGATATTCGATAACTATTTTTTTGTATTGCTCTAAGAATATTATTGCAATATTTTTAACTATTTGTCATGGTAAGTTCAGTTCAAGTAAAACAAAAATGTACATGCCTTCATTTACTAGTCCAACTGTGTCAAAATAAAAACTTAAAGAGGTGGTATTATCCTTCTATGAGGTATTAACTGAGGTATTAAGTGGGCTGTGACGTCACCCATAGCGTTCAGCTCCAGTTAAATGAAGCTCATCGAGGCTAGAGCAGTTATAGGGGCCAATTTGAAGCCGAGTTCCATATTTTGAGAGTATCATAGCAACCAAAGAACCAATCCGTAGCAAGGCTGTTGAAGGTAACGTCCCTTCCCGGTAGTGTAGGAGCATGGATGACGTAGGGTTGTAGCCTGAGCTTTTGGCAGGATTTTACTACAAACCTTAAGGAGGGTTCAAATAGTGTCCGGGAGAGATTGGTAGATTACTCAACCCCTTCCCCCTCCCCTCTACGGTAGTGTGCTGTCCTTGGTTGCACTTTGGAGATGTACTTAAGAATCGATGGAGATGGTTGGAGGGACGTCTCACGCGAGGGGTCGTGACCTCGGTATATTCAGTGAGGAGGGAGGGTCCTGGGGGACGCTCTAAAAGGCTTTAGCAGTCACTGTGGAGGAACATGGCCGCACACAGAGGAGACGGGCTTCTGATGGCGTGATGCTTGATTAAAACTGCCACAGGGACCTAGTTATCAAGGGGGAGTGAGAGTGGCCCTATGGGAGGTTATGACTGCTGGCTACAGGAGGGTGTTTCAATGGTGGTCAGTTCATTTTTATTTATTGTTTTTAGTTTCACATTTATTTTCCCATACTGTCTGGTCAGCAGTAGGGATGGGGTGTGACAAATTTCCAACGATATTTCAGAGATAAAACGGGATTAGATCGCCCCAAATATTTTCTTGTCGTCAAACTCACTTACGATAGAACGATAGAAAGTTTTTAGTAAACACAAAATACTTTAAAACTTTAAGTTTTATTTTTGTACAAATTAGGTGTAATTTCCTTTCCATTTTTTTCAGAAAAAAACAACTTCTCTTTTTACTGTGATTATGGAAGTAACAGGCTCCATCAATTTGATATCCAATAATCCAATAATCCAGTAAAGCAAAGGGTGGAGAAATGTTCAAGAAGAGAATATATATTTTCCAGAACATTTGGGCTTTTTTCATGTCTGGCCAATTACTTTCCAAGTTTTCCGTGGGAACCCTATGAGAGATGTTTGTTTCTGTTCAAAATGATTGATGAGCCACTGAGCTCCGTTGTTTCACATGTATCACTAGAATAAACAAATCTGAATGCACAATCATGTTTGGTTCTGTCTTGAGGCGTGACAATGGGAATGGTGACCAGACTGACATCCCTCTGTATGTAAAAAATACACAGAGATATCATTCTGGACTTGCCAGGCCATGTAGAGAGAGTATATAAGTATATAAAAGAGAACTTGGCAGTTCCAAAATTGTTAGTCCAAGTGGAATGTAAATAAACCAGTTTAAAGAGTTTTAGTTTTGTGTTTTTGTTGTGCATACTGATATTAATCTCAGATTTTTATTAAAAAATATGAGAATTGCAGCTTTACAAGATATTTTGAATGCCCGGGAGCTTGACATTTTTTATATAAAGTGGACATGAATGAACATACACAATGCTGGCATTATTTTTTCTGAACCGATTTTGATAATAAAGGAAACAGCAAGTAACACAACTGACAGCCTCACATTAGCAAACTCAAAAATAACATTAAAAGCTCTATAGGAGTCAACTTCAGGCTATTTTGCTGTCAGTCACTTTTTGTCGCTCAGAATGGCTAAAGCTTTGACTTGCATAACACACAGATTCTGTATGGTGAACTTAGGAAACAATGGTGAAACATTATGGGAGAATAATTACCTGGGACAAAAGTGGAAGACCCTTCAATTGTGCCATTCCTTTATTTGGTTAAAAAACATATTATTAAGAGTGTTCTTCAACTAGTTTATAAAATAAAGTCCATTATGTAACTCTTCTCAAGGTTACATCACTTGCTTGTCTCCATGGAGATGACTGCTTTGCCTGGAATGTCCCACAGAATAGCATTAGCTCTACACCCCATTTCAAGTATCTCCCCAAAGGGTTTAGGAATTGTAATGTAATAATTCAAGTAGGTGCGACATATGTAGAGGTAATTCCATAACTGCTACCAAGCAACCATGATGTTAACAGGAGCAAAAAAAACTCTAAATTAGACAATGGTTAGGATTTCACTGATAAAAACAGAGGACAACACCTCCAGTTTGTTAAATGAAGGTTTAAACAGCCAGAAAATTATGTTCCTTTTGCGTAAATTTTCACTGTTGATGACATAAGTAGAGATATTTCATTTTAAAACTCACTGCTCGATGTAAGTGATGCGAAACTATGATAAACATTTACCCGAGGTACTATTCCACCAAACCAAGTACCAAAAGTTGAAAATCTGTCATATGTACTTTAACTTTATGTACTAATAAATGGATAATGGTTAATGTTTTATAGAAATCTAACTGTACCACCTTTGAAACTAGCTGTCACTGTTATAAACTCAATGTCTTGCAACCACTATCATTAGTAGATTTGTGCGTTTTTGTTTCGCAAAAGTAGCTGTCTGGAGGAAAAAGGTTTGGATAACCCCTGACCTATGCCATAAAGAGGCATGAACACAACAGTAAAACCTTGGTACCATCTCGTACTGTCCGTAGGGTAGACACCAGCTGTGCAGGCAATATCCATAAAGGCCAATCCCAGCGCACGCACGCACACACACACACACACACACACACTGTCCCGCTGGCTGATCCAATCTTGTGTCACCCATTAGGACGCCCTGTTAGCGCTAGCACATAGCACATAAATAAGGAGTGATCTTTTTGATTTTATTGATACTTTGCAGCGACATCACATTGGGGAAGGTCTGCATATATGTCTACGGAGGAATGTTCAGCAGTTACCATGGCTACACAATACGCACATTAGCAAACAGAGCCTGATAAATTCTTAGCTTGTCTGAAAATGAAAGAGAAAAAAATGTAAAATTGATTTAAACACACCAACATTTTCAAGAGCCTGTGATCAATGTGAGCGTACAAGTGTTTCATTTTCAACAAGAAAGGTGAGCGTGACTGTCTGAAAAACTGTTGGCTAACACTAACTAGCTTGTGACCGTAATGTTATTTAAGAGGAACATGCTTAACAGCACAAAATCAGCTCATCTGTTCTTCCGTCTAAGTCAGTTCTCTTATAGTGTTTCACGGAACTAACTAGATACTCAAATGAGTAGCACCGTTGTCAAAAGTGATTTTCGATACTTTTGATAACCCTAGCTCTTTATGGTCAGATTGTGTTAAAACACAGCTCAGATTAAAGTCTAACTTGAGTAATGTAGCTTCAGACAGAGCAGTGCCTTGAGTTAGCTTCACTCTCCAGGGAATATTAATGGCATCAGCCGCAAAGTATCACTAATGAAGTCCTCCTCTCCGTTGCACAAAGGCCATGGCCAGACATGTACCGTGCCTCTTAACTGTCTCCTGATGAGGCAGTTGTTGATTTTTGTGAACGTGCAGGTGAATTTATTTAGAATCCGCTGATTAATTTATGTGATGTGTGTTTTAGCTAGCGGACGCGAGGCACATGACGCGCTGAGGGATTAGCTGCTGTTTGACTTCGGATTGTCTGCGGTGCTAGGTTCATTTTAATGCGATTCAACGCGGCACTCTCCTAATTCTGCCTTTCATAAATATCCGATGGGATTGGGTATACGGCGTAGCTAATGTGTGCCCGTTGCAAAGATGGATTCCACACGGGTGCATATGTAGGCACAGGCAAGGCCGTAATGTGTAGATTTGGCATGGAGGGTATTTAATATATGTGCAATTACTCCCATAAAACGTGATCGTGGTATCAAACGACTGGAGTTGGATAGAGGTTCATGTTATAGTTATGGGCACAGCTATGGGATGGCTAATGAAACATCATCATAACGTGTTTGGGGCCAAAGGTTCTTTGTTCATAGATAGAAATGGCAGAAATAGCAAATTTGGATGAAGTGTGATGTCTTGATGAAGTACTATTGAAGATAAGGATTAAACAAGAAATAAAGTCTTTACAATCGCTCAAACCTTATTAAAGCAGAGTCACAGATAATGATGTGGGGACTACACACAAAATGAACGCTGACTTTAAAGGTCCTATATTACGCAAAATTGACTCTTGTGAGCTTTAAGCCATGTTAGAATGTTGTTTCCTCCTCAAAAACATACCTGGAGTTGTGTTTTGTTTCATTCACACGTTTAAGTAACCCTTTATTATTAGTCTGTCAACATCTCCAAAGCTCAATATGCTCTGTTCCACCTTGTGATGTCATAAAGCAGTAGTTTTCAAGTTAACAGCTACTTTTTACCTTTTGTTCAGTAGAGATTGGCAATTCCAGAGCTGAAATTATCCAAATGATTCTAGTGAAGGTGTATGGAGTTTAAAAACACACTGGAGCACTTCCTGTAAAGAAGGCACTACTCAAACTGTAACTACACCACTCTCGTGAAATAAGGTTGTGGATAACTTTGTTGCCATTTCAAATTATATAATTGGCTAGAAATGGACAAAATGGGCCCGGCAGAGCTTATTGTTCATCAGTTGCTCTGGTGTTTTTTTTTTAAATTGGCATCGGCCTTGAAAAAAACAGTTTTGGTCGATCTCTAATTTTTACTTTGAATATTTTATGTTAAATGAATGTATATCAAACAATAGATCAAATTAATTGCTTCAGATTATAAATGAATTGGTATGAGTTAATGATTTTTGTTTATTATTATTACGGCATTTAATGTTTCGAGCGTACAAGGTTTACTAACTTACTGACTTTTTTTCATTTGCATTATATTTTGTATCTTGATAAACCTACCAATTTTGAACCATAGCTGTTCGATTTGCAGACTAGGCAAAAGCATGTATCCAAAATATGCTCCCACACGCTTATATAACCATTTTATATGAATTTCCTCCTGATTTGAATGTTTTAGGCTCATATTTGATGCAGTGTTAAATGAATGAGAGTCCTGGGTGTGCAGGAGCTGGTCAGATGACTGAAGTCTGCTCAGATCCACAGCTTGTGCCCTGTCTTGTGGAGAAACCCTCAGCACATGGCGCGATGAGGAGAGGACATATGGGGCCGACATGTTTTTTCGACTCTCACTTCACAAACTGCACTGCTGTTCCTTACTCACTGAACACTACAGCAACCAATTTCACATTTTGGTAAAGAGTGAAGTCTTTGCAATATCTGTACTTTGTATGGTTTGTTTAAAAAAATCTAATTGTATTCTTTACATTTTTAGTAAGTGTTTAGTTTGCAATTAAACTTGACAAAACAAAGAGAACAAAGAAAACAACAGGGCTAGCCAGGATGCTAATAGGTGTGAAATCACTCATTGGGGGCTTGAATGACTAAACTAAGCAGGACTCAGGCACAGTGCACTCTTAGGGCAGCACAATACACCTAGACTACTAACAGAAAAACAAAACAATAGGTGTTTTGAGTTTCAGTGTAGTTAGCTCCTCCCTTCAGATAGATATAAGGCAGTGTCCACCAGTGATCTGACCAGAACTGAAGAAGTGGCTTGGATGAGGAGCGAAACGTCTTCACTCCTACAACATTTTGTCCAGTTGAGAGACTTTATTTTTCTTTTGCGATGGATCAGACCTGGACGACTGAGGGATTACACAGATATTTGCAATTAAATATTTTTTTTGTGTAAAAATCTATTTTTCTAAAATCAGCTCACTGCACTTTTTAAACGCATCCAGCAACAGTAACAACTGAAGGATGACTGAAACAATACAAACTGCTATACAAGAATTCTGTGCATTTCAGAACATGTTTGTAGAGGTCTTAAAGCTACTATCCATACATTTATTTGATTTTTTTTCTACCAGTAGATGGCTGATGTGAAACCTCCCCCCACTTCTCACCTGACTCCTCCCCTCACCTGGCCTTTGTTCACACTCATCTGTGTTCTCTGCTCTTCTTCTGTTAGGTCAAAGCTGGCAGCAGTAACCTAGATAGCAGCTAGTGTTAATATGTGAGAATACAACAGGGGTGGGTCAGCCAGTTAAATTACTGATAGTAGCTTTACATCTCCGACATGTTAGTGCCATATGAACCATCTCACACTCTGAGGACTTCAGGGACCGGCCTCCTGCTGGTGCCCAGAGTCAGGACTAAACATGGGGAATCAGTGCTTTTCTGCAGCTAAAACCTGGAACAGTCTTCCTGAAGATGTGAGACAGGCTTCTACTTTGACAATGTTTAAATCCAGGCTCAAAACTGCTCTGTTTAGCTGTGCATATGACTGAAAGGTTTTTATTCTGCACTTTTCTCCTTTAATGTTCATTTTATGATGATTATCTGTCATTATTTATGTTCTGATTTGCCATATTGTGATTTTATAATGTCTTTCTGATTCTGTAAAGCACTTTGAAATACTCTGTGTACGAACTGTGCTACACAAATAAACTTGCCTTGCCTTGCCTAGCTTTAAAGCTTTTTACCTGATTATCAAACTGTGAAAGAAAGTAGGTCTTTAAATCTAACTCACATCCATGGCTCCTTTAGCCTTAGCACAGCTTAAGAACAGCTTTTTTAGACAGAAAAGTGAAGCAGGGTTGACCACCCCTGCACAGAACATCAGCTCTCAGCACAAAGAGCCATATAGTGACTCACATGGCTCTTTCTTACACATTTGCAATAAATAAAATAATTCCTAATTTGATGAAGACAGCGTGTAATGATTAAGCCTTAATTACTGATTGCAGTTTCAGTTAACTTGTGATTAAGTTGGCTGTGTTCTTTTAACCTTTTAATTATGTATTAAGATTCAATTGCACATTTAGTCAAAGTTAGTCCTGGGTTAGTCTTGGTTCATGTCAGTCAGTATAGCATTGTAAGCCTGATTTACAACTATAGTCTTGGTTTGGCAATGGTTTGAATCTGACTATCCCATATTTTTCCTCATTTAATATTCATATTTGCTATATATAAACAGTGGAAACAAATTACAGTGTAATTTAAACTTGACAATGCCAGACCTAATGTTTAATGGGGCAGAGGTAATTACTCCATTGCACTGATCCAAAGCCAAACTCAGCAATATAATTTTAAGGTCAACTCATTTCAAGACAAAGAGGTGTTAAGAATAGCTTTTTGAATGGACAAATTAAAGCTACACTATATAATGTTACTCCTATTTGAGTAATATAATCTACAGTGTAACAGTACTCTTACTTGAGTAAAAGTTGTGGTTCCTCTTTCCACTGTGAGTAAGTCTACAAGAGACAAAAGCTTTATGTTGACGATATGAAATAATTTGAACATTTGTGTTTCTTGCAGGGCTTCAAAATACATAATTTAAAATTTCCTATCAGATGTTACATGCCGACATTTACCCTTATTTGAGTAATAGTTTTTCCAATTACTTGAATATATGTTTAATACTCATACTACCCACCTTCGCCAGCGACATTTACAGTAACGCATTTAGCCATAACACCACTTGGGACTTTCAAGTCGCCTTGTTCATTTCCTGGATTATTTTTGCTGCGTATACTTCTTTCCTGTACACTCTGAAGAGGTCAAATGTGTTATTCTCCCTCCGAGAAAGTAAAGCAGACCCTTATTCCCCCATGGCCCATCTGAAAAATGAATCATCAGTAGTACCCATGTGAGACGCCCGGGCCGTGCGAGACGCCTGTGCACACTCCAGCGGCCCGATTTCCATTTAAATGAACCCAAAATGACTGTACGTGGGGATATGATTTACAGTAATGACGAGGGTAATAAAAGCTTTAAGTCCTTATTCTTTTCGAGAGGTAGCAGTTCTTGCTTGAGATTGTCGTCATTCGGGAACTTTTTTGTATTTTTCCGCAGGTACAACCCATGATTCATGCCACTATGTCAAGACCATTACCAATGCATTTGAGAGAGCCGATTCATCAGACGTGCTGCCTAACACGTTAAATATAGTCGACAATCAGATCCGCGGCTCAGGTTGCTAGCTTTTCTTTGTCCTTGAATAGCTCTTACACAGACGTGGGTAGCGTAGACAAGAATTGTACTCAAGTAAGATTAGCATTACTTCAAAATAATATTACACAAGTAGAAGTACAAAGTAGTGGTCCAAGGAATTACTTAAGTGAGAGTAATTTGGAAAACTACTACTCAAGTTAGAGTAACGTAAAGACTAACTGTTGGGATGCAACATTTAACAAGGATAAAACTAAACTTTTATGCAAGTAAGAGTACTGTCACTTCATTAAAAAATATTACTCAGAAGGAGAAAAAGTATGCTGCTAGAAAAGTACTATGAAAGTACAATTTATTTAAGAACTTACTCAAGTACATGTAGTTGAGTAAATGTAGCTGAGTACTACCCACCTCTGCTATTACCAATTCATTTGAGAGAGCGGATTCATCAAACTTGTTGTCTACAATTGACAATCAGATCCGCAGCTCAGATGGTTAACTTTTTAGTTCCCCGTCCTTGTATAGGTCTTACACAGACGTGGGTAGAGTAGCCAAACATCGCAAGTGAGTAATGTTACTTCAAAATAATAATATTCAAGTAGAAGCACAGTCCAAAAGTCCAAATCCAAGAAATGAGTGAAAAAGTATTTGGGAAGACTACTACTACTACTAAGTAAGAGTAATTTAGAGAGTAACTGTCAGACGTAACATCTGCTTTATAATTTGAAGTTGATGTAATTTGAAGGACAAAACATATAATCCTCAAAATCTGGTATTTCCAAAGTATAGACATAAAACTGAGAAAAAAATACTTTATATCCAAAGAAGCACTGCAAGAAACACAAACGTCCAAATCATTTCACATTGTCAACATAAAGCTTTTGTCACTTGTAGACTTACTCACAGTGGGAAGAGGAACCAAAACTTTTACTCAAGTAAGAGTACTGTTAGTTCAATAAAAAATATTACTCGTAGGGGTAAAAGTATGCCACTAGTAGGCCCGTTACAATGCCAAATTTTGAAGTGCGATATAGACAATAAATGATAATACTGAAGCCAAACCGTAAAGCCAAAATATCTCCCTTTACAGCTCAAATCTCATTGTACTACAGAAAAATGACCAAAAAAGTCCTCACTAGTGCAAGGAAAAAACCCAAAATAAATATTGACCCTCAAAAACTGTTGTTCCATCTGTCAACTGCTAGAAAAGTACTCTGAAAAGTATAATTTCTTTAAAAAGTTACTTAAGTAAATGTAAACAGACACTTCCGACCTCTGTTATTACTGACGCGTTTGAGAGAGAGGATTTGTCAAACTTGCTGCCTAACGGGTTTATTATCGTCGGCAATCAGCTCTCATTTGGCTAGCTTTTCCGTCGAAGTCCCCCGTGCGTGAATAGCTTTTACATATTATATCTTTTTTCCCCCGTCAACATGTGCCATCCGTATCTGTCAGGTTATAATGAAACGGCTTTTGATGTATTCGGGTTGTCAAATACAGCTGTGGAAAATGCCAGCGGATGTGACGGAACACGACGAAGCAAAAGTGACACGAGCGAGGGCCATTAGCGAACACGCAGGGAGAGGTGAGTTTTTAGATGAATCAACGTGATGGATATTCAAATGTGTGAAGGTAATGCTATTCCGTTGTCAAGGGTAACTAGCTCTCGTAGGTATGCTCGAGGTCGCGTTCTTTTTATTTTGAATTTAGGATGTGTAATCGGTACTTGTTTATTTGGTTTTGCCTTACGTGAGATTGGGGTAAGGTATTTTTTATCGCACAAATGTGAAAAACTGAGCTAACGGTTTGCCGTGGTCCAAAGTTATCCCTCACTTACCCCGAGCATCTTAATTATTCACCTCGATGAGTTTATAAGCGTTAGTCACAACTCTCAGACGTGAGAGTGGAGTTTTGCAGTGATGGTGAAGCTAAAAACGAGTATGCTAACCCACACTTTCTGATTATCTGAATATAAAATGCTTTCTAATTAGATCTGGACAGTACACAGTGGGGTTATTTTGACCTCAATAGCTGCCTATATATCTGTACTGGGGCAAGACAAATTTTGCTCAAATACATGAAAAAAAAATAATAATAATAATTCCAATATATTGGAAAACGACGATGATTTAAAACAAAAATAATAATAATCTGTCCTGTGAATGACTTTTTTAGTATCGATACCTGCTCAAATGAGTATCTAGTTTCGATAGTAGTTTTATTAGTATCTGATTTTCAATACTTTTCACAACCCTATCAGGTACAGGGCCTTTAATAATAGAAATTGTAAGGAATGTACATCTTCGGTAAAAGTGAACTGTCTTTTAGATACGGCTGATACCAGTGAATTTTGTTTTGATCCGATACAAATGAGTTTTGTTTTAAAATACACAGAAATTTCCGTTTGGCATTTAAAGACTATCGTAATCTTTTTTGCAACTTCATCAATTTTCCACCACAGCATGCTTTCAAATCCAGAGACATTTACGTTCATAGATAGCATAACACTGTGTTTGGCTAATTAGCTGCTAGTTGTTGAAGGAGGATGAGTAATTGGTTTGGGCTCGTTACCCAAATAGCGTTGTTTAGATGCTAATGGTGCTCTATGTCAGGAGTTGGTGTAACCTTTAGCTAGCACATGTGCAAATGTGACAGATAATGTCTTTTCCCTCATTAAAAATACATTCAAGGTTCATGCGTATGCAGCTAACCATAATATTATATGGAAGTGCAGATTCTAATGGCTCCATTCATTTAAGAAGTGCTCTATGTGATTAGGTGAAAGCAAATGGAGCTAGGCCACATTTGGTGAAGAGAAATATCAAAATGCGGTGGCAGAGTGGTTAGCATTTCGGTTAGGGATGTCCAGATACAATTAATATTTATAGATTTCATTGTTTTGTTTTTTTTGGGTTTTTTTTATATTTTTAAAGAAACACGTTTTGTACAATTTTCAGAAAAAAAACCCAAAACAAAACATACTTTCACAAATAAATCTAATGAAAAGACACAATTTTCATTCAAAAAATAAAGTAACATTTGGTTGGTGGACTGCGTAACGTTTATGGAGGAGGGCCCGCCACTTGCTATTATTATTTGCCTAGAATGTTCCACAGTATGGCATTAAGCTTATCTATCTCCATGGAGACAAACCTGTGATGCCAGCAACAGTTACAGGCCAAATCTGATGAGGTTTTTCGAGTTTTTCAAGGTATTTTGAAGAAATAAAATCGCCTGTAATTGAAGTTTAATGCCATACTCTGGAACATTCCAAATCGAACACTATGCAGTTTCTATGGAGGCAAGCAGGCAGCGGACTCTCCACCTGAAAGTTGCAGAGTGCGCCTTTAACAAAGACAGTTACAGTAGAATGGGATCAACACTAAATATCATAAAATAAAGTGTTCATTCTCTAACCCAGAGCATTTCTTTATCCCCCTGGTTGCATTTAGGGCCACATTCATCCCACTGGACTGTCTGCAACTGTCACTGTCAATGAAGTACCGTAACTGATGAAGAAACACTCAATTCTTGTCATTGTCACTGTGTCTATGTTTGCTGTCTCTAACAAAAGGGTTTATTCACTGGTATCATGGCTCCTATTGTACTATTAAATGAAAGACTGACAAACAGACTACTTGTTTGACTCTTGCGTTCGTGTTTATATAGTGTAAACCCAGCGTAAACTACTAGTTCCCATGTGTTCCTCGATGTGAGTGCCTTGAAGGTGGAAAAGCGCTATATAAAAATACGACCATGACCATTTTACCCAAATCTTCTTTCAAAATGTGATCTTTTGTCTTCTTTCATTTCATTACTAGCATTCTATCGTTACATCACTTTTTCGTTAAGGACAGACAGTTATCAGTAGCAATGAATGGATAATGGATGGATTCTCCTTTGTTAGCTTAGAAGTGAATTAGCGTTTTGTGAGGGACTGCAATCTTCTGACTCGTTAGCGTAGATTGAGTATCGTTATTGATGCTGATCCTTTCCGTTAAAGAGAAAAATAAAGTTGTATTTTGGAGATTTCAGAATTAAATGTGACAAATACCTGTAAATGTCTGCAGTATTGCATAAAAAAACCTTGAAAAACATTGCTTTGCGTCTCAGTGGCGATAGATTGCCATACTGTTGAACATTCCAGATACTGTTATAAAATCTCGGTGGAGACATGCAGGTGAATGACCCTCCACCAGCACTTTTACATACAGACATTCTCAATGCTTAAGGTATATTGATCTGCAGAGCTGGATTTATACTGCCATATGGAGAAGTTTACTTTGAAACTTACCTTAGACTTACTTTCACTTGAAACAATAAAACTTTTGTGCGTGTTAGGGATTATATCGATTTGTGGCATATCTTATTTAAAAGCCTTGTACCAGATTTTTTTCCATGCATTTGAGCAACATTTTTCTCGCCCCGATACAGAAATATTGCATAAGCAGCTCTTTAAATCACGATCGATCTAAAACAACCCCAGGTATGGCAATGGTGGCTCCCAAAACTCGCAGGTTTGAGGTAAAATGAGTAACCCCAGACCATTGCCCCTGAAGTTGCTGTAAACCTCAACACAAAAGTACTGCATGCAGTCGGCGCCTCCTATGGACAGCTGCAGATCACACTAGCACGCAGCAGATTTTTTTTTTTTCATTTACGCCAATATTCGACGTGTATCACCAATTAGGAAAATAAAACTGGAGACCAAAGTAAGTACAGAACAGTCGGTGTGTACCAGTGGTGGTGAAAATGGATGTTGATCGGAGCAATTACGTCTTAAATACAGGAGTATAAAGATTAATCAAACGCGCAGAAATCTCTAACCAACTTCGAGAGGGTAAATGAGAAGGGGCAAACAACTATAACGTGGTTAAACTTGGCTCTGAAAAGTCAATTTGACGCAATATGTCTCTTTTGAAACCTCCACTTCCCCACCGCAGACAGATTCCTTTATAATTCACACATGCTACGCTGTGTGCCGAATACTGCAGTGGACTCCCGTGGACTCTACTTTGCGTTTTTTTTCTGTTTTTGGTGTGCTTGTGAAAGAAGTCCCCCCGGGTTTGTGGAGAGGTTGGGGATTTGAACGGCGAGTCGGGCGGACGCTTCATTGTACTGGGTAATAGTTGGTAAAAATGGTCTCCAACTGCGAAAAGACTATTTGTATTGAAAGCTCGGAAATGTTTTGTGTCAGAAGAGGAAAATGAACAGACATGGCATTTTTAGGCTATAGGTGCTGGCTAGAAAAGGTAGGTCAGATGTTGGGTTAGTATAGGTTGGGTTCACTAGAACTAGAATTTATCATTTATCATTTTTACTTCCTGGTTGGACACGGGCACCAGATTTGACAAACGTAGAGTTACCTACCATAACAACAACCATGACAACCGTAGTGTAAACAAGGGCCAAAATAATTACGATTGGACCAGTAAAATTAAATGACACCTTTGTAATATTTGGTTGGTTTCCTTGTATGTAAATCTGTCTACCTTGAAAAGCATGCATTGTTACTGTGAGTGGGATTGCATATTCACAGATCTGAACTGTAACTTGTCCTGATGGGATCACCCGCTTTGCTCCGTGGAGATAAGCTAGTTTGATGCCATACTGTGGAACATTCCAGCCAATAACACCTCCATGAAGACAAGCAAATGGCAAACCTTCCGCTAGAAAAATGACAATGTCCATTTTTAAACAATATAGAGTAGATATTGCACGCTGCATGTTCTGTGTCATAGTTGATTTACTCTCAGTGCTTCTCATCTACTGGCAATATTTCTTCACACATTATTGACGAAAATATTATAGTCTGCCAAATATTTGAAAATGTCCCCAAAGTTAAAGAAGACCTTTTGTGCTTGTGTCTGCTATATATCTATAATCTATTTATAAACTTATGACACCTTATGTTAAAATTTGGACATTTTAAATCGCAATGTTCATCTAAAATGACGAATGATAAAAGAAACCAGTCCGCTGACTTCCACGTTAGAAAACTGCGGTGCCTAATGGGAGCTGACGCCACAACAAAGAGCCGTGAAGTTTGTCGGCCTCCCGATGGATAGCTGCAGATCAAACTTGCAAGTAGCAGATTTTTTTTTTCATTTGTACCAAAAAGACTATGTGTCGCAGCCAAACCCTATGTGTATCACTGATTAAGAAAATAAAACTGGAGATTGAAGTAAGTACGTCACAGTGGGCGTGTAGCGGTGGCAGTGAAAACGGTAATTGATCGGCAATATGGCGTCTTGAAAATAAGTGATTAAAGATTGCTCAAACATGCACGAATCACTCCAAATACCACTTTGAGAGGGTAAATGAGAAGGAGAAACAACTGTAACATGGTTAAAAGTTCTGAAAAGTTTTTTTTTTTTTTGCGTAATATGTTTGCATTACAATTGTTATGAGCAAAATTTGATTTGAACGTGTCTACCTTGTATCTGGGGACACAGTTAGATTGTGTTTAGTCCCTTTAAAGGGACTATATTACACTATTTTCTGATCTATGTTATAATGTTTCCTCATCACAAAAATACCTGGAATTGTGTTTTGTTTCATTCTCACACACAACACACAAATCCTGCATATTTAGGCTGAGTAACAGAAAACACTCTGTTCCACCTTATGTGAGATTACAGGAAGTGCTCCACTGTGTTTTTAAACCTCATACACCTTAAGAAGAATCACTTGTATAATTTCAGGCCTGGAATTGCCAATCTCTACTGAACTAAAGGCAAAAGCTGGATGTCAACTTGAAAACTACAGCTTGATGACATCACATGGTGGAACAGAGCATTTTGAGCTTTGGAGATGTAGACAGACTAATAATAAAGAGTTACTCAAACATGTGTGAATGAAACAAAACACACGTAATATAGGACCTTTAATGTATATAGTGATTATAGTGTTATTGCATCTAAATTGCATTTAAAGAAGACAACTATTACAAGTCAGGAGGGACTTGAATAATCAGAATAACATATGCGTTTACTATATTATACAGCAAATATCCATAGATTATTTATGTGTTATGAATAATAAAACAGTGTTTTTTGACAGATAACAACCATTTCCTCCCAGGCCAACATTCATATATACACAAAAATACTCATGAATATTTAGTATTATTAATTGTACATCATCTGTGCTGTACACATTATGATGGCAAATTGCAGTTAATCACAATATGACAATTTCTCTGTAGAATCCTCATAGGAGTGTAGAGGATTCTGCTCATACAAAAACAACCACTAGTATGCAATTTGGAACATTCTGATATAATTGTGTGTACTGCAGCTGATATTCTTTCAGTTGTGAAGGGAGGCAGACAGAGATTGTGGCTAATTGCTATCGCTAAAGCCTAGAGCGTCTTAAACACAGGCTAAAACTGCAATAATGAAAGAGATAAGACGTGAGGACTGGAAGCAGAACTTATAGCTATAACTTAGGTATCTCCAAACAAGTAAGTACATTCAAGTTTATTTATATAGCACATTTAAAACAACTTCAGCTGACCAAAGTGCTTCACATAAAAGTCAACGCAAAACAAATATACAGATAACACGATAGGAAAAGAACAATAAAACACCAAGATATCCTGTCTAGCTAGTGTTAAATGCCAGGGAAAAGAGGTGGGTTTTCAGTCTGGTCTTGAACTACGTTAAAGACTGAAAGAATCTGACAGGCAGAGGGCACTGTTCCATAGTGTGGGTGCTGCCCCAGAAAAGGCTCTGTCACCTCTGGTCTTGAGCCTGGCTTTGGCCACAGCGAGCAGGAGCTGGTCAGCTGACCTCAGGGCTCTGGGTGGAGTATAGGGCTGCAGTAACTCCCTCAAATAAAAGTCACTGTTAAGCAGCCTTGGAGATATACAACAGTATAGAGGATGGGCAGAGGGATGAGGGCAAGGGGAGGTGTACTATGTGACCACTTCTGTAGCCCAAACCACACAAAGACCATTCTGCCACTGTTTGGTGCTTACCCAATAAGTGTGATGTATTGGATGTTTATAGAGTTTACAGCATTTATAGTTTTATAGCAGTGTTTTGGACACTCAAAGACTCTTTACGTTGCATTATTCAATACATCCCAAACTAAATCCATGCTTTCACACTAGTCCACACTCGATGATGGTAAGCTACAACTGCACTGGAGTTGAGTGACGGAAGAAATAAGCAATGCACTGGTCCGAGCGAGTATTGAACCAACGACCTTGAGGTTGGTGGGCGCGTGTTCCTCCTTTGAGAACCTCTGCATATCATTTTCCATGTGGTGTGAGCTGGCTGTTTTGTGTGAAAACAGAGTCACTTTTTTAGAGGTGTAGTGCCTCATGTGTGTAATCTTCTTCATCCTGGTGTTTACAGATGGTAAGGGCCAAATGTGTGTTTTACAAAGACCACATAATAAATATTCCCTTTTTTTTTTAACCAAGCCCAGTCTTGAGCCAGCTGGACATTCATAACAGCTTTTGTAGAAGGTTGCAATAAGAATTCCGTCTCATCCAAATCTCTATTAAATCACGAGTGTTATTTATACTGGTGCCCTCTGGGAGAAGGTGATAAGAAAGGAGCAAAATAAATGTTAAAGTCGCAACCGTGAGTAGGCTGCGAAGTGGCTCCGACTGACTATTTCTATGGAGTTTGATTAACATTTGTGTTTTCAAACCAAAATGCTATGAATATATTATTATAATATTTGAAAACATATTTGATTTGAAAAAGAACCAACTGGGCCACGTAAGTGAAATAATAGTTAATAGTTCTTTGGTAACCTCGAAGCTGCAGTTTAATTAATGAAAACATATTACGCAAAATACTCTTTTTCCAGCTTTTAATGTTATGTTGTTTTCCTCCTCAAAAAAACATAATTGGAGTGAAATTTTTGCTACATTCTCTCGTTTTTTAATCAACCAATCCAAAATAGTTTTCTCTGAGCGCTCAAAAATGCTGTTTGCATTTTGCCTGTTTTGTTGTGTCATATTTAAAAATCCAGACCTCTCCTACACAGTGTTTAAGCCCATAAACAAACACCATACTCATTCTGTGGTCAAACTGTGTTCACAACAAACGCATGGCTCTATTTGGCTCTATTAGCCTAGCATTCACAGAGCATAAGGACTTCATGTGTTTACCTTCCCATTTTTCATTCCCGTTGCTGACAGCAGAGGGAGCTCCAACGCCTAAATGCCTCATTGTTTGGAATGTTGCGTAGTGTACCATTAAACTTATCTATCTAGCATTTATTTAATTATGCGTGTTTTATTGCTGAAAAAAATACCTTGAAAAACCTGCACTCTTACTTACAGATCTGAACTGTCACTTGTCCTCTTTGTGTCAAATGCTCGTCTCCATGGAGATAGATAAGTTTAATGTCATAGTGTGGAACTTTCCAGGCAAAGCAAAAACAGCTTCACGGAGACAGATGAAGAACCCCTCATAATTGGAATAGTTCCAGGTTCTACAGTGTCTTTGGTGAGCTTAATATAAAATGGACTTGGCTTGATACAGTGCCTTATCTTTGTGCATGTGCCTGTAAAGTCCACGTTGGGAGGGAGCAGGTTGCAGTGTTCCTCTTATTGGTGTTTACAGATGGTGTGTGCCAGATGAGCTTTTTACAAGGACTGCTTTTATGGTGGCATCCTGTTCGCTAGTGTCCTCTCCACCATCTGAGCAGACCAGCTATTCAAAGCTATCACTTCACCAAGCCTGCATGTATAAAGTAAGGAGCCAACGCGGTCTTCTTATGTTACCATTTTTCTTTTGCAATATTTGATTGTGTGATGTTGTAGACAATGATGCTGAAAAACATTTTGTTTAAAGCAGATCTGTTTTGCAAAATCAACTTTTCAGAGCTTTTATCCATGTTATAGTTGTTTTCCGCCCAAAGTTGTATTTTGGAGTGATTTGCGCATGTTTGAGCAATCAATCGCTTATTTTCAAGATGCCATATTGCCGATCAATGCCCATTTTCACCACTGCCGGCATACACCCACTGCTCTGTACTTACTTCGTTCTCCGATTTTATTTTCTTACGCACAGGATTTGGTAGCGTTGCGTAGTCATTTTGGTACAAATGATCTGCAGCTGTCCATAGGAGGGGCCGACTCTTTGTTGTGATGATGTTCTCCCATTGGGCACCACAGTTTTAGATTAATATTTCAATTTAATGAATGATCCGCGGGTGTCATAGATTATAACTATGTAGCAAACACAAGCACAATAGGCCTTCTTTAATAATTATAATTGTATTGTCTGACTTGTCTGGCATATCGCCTGCATGATTTCATTTATATAGAAAGTTAAAATCATACGTTGGAACATTTTCAGTGTAGATGAGATATATTTTATGCCATACTGTGGAATCTTATAACCAATGGAACAAAATCTCCATGGAGGCACGGTTTGAACTTAGCATAAGGATGTTTTTCAGTACAATAAAAACAAACGAAATGAATATATATTTTTGGTCTATTTTTTTGCTAAAACGTTACACAGGTTTGTCTTAAATTATGCAAAATTAAAGTAAATGCATATGAAAACAAAAAGAAAGACTTATGGATGAATCATTACATCAATTAGAATCACTTTATACATGTGGATAAAGTCCAATTTGAACATCATCCAAAAGAATAATTACAAATAACTAAAATTCCTGTAAGTGGTGTGTTTAGTTGTTCTTTCAAATCACTCACAATATCTTCATGATGAAAACACAATAAAAATGGAGTGTTTTTTTGTTTTTTTTTTACCTTTCACACACAAATTGCTCTCTTTCATAAAATTGAATCAGTCCACCAATTCAAAACCTAGCACTGGATCGATCTAAGATTAGCTGTTAGACAAACTTCATTTCAACTTTTAAAGGACTTTTTTTGTATTTGAGCAAAATTTGTCTTGCTGCAGTACAGATATATTGTCTAGGCAGCTCTTGAGGTCAAAATAAGTCCGCTGTATAATGTCTGCATCTAATTAGAACACGCATAATTGTCCGATAATCAGCGAGTGCACTGTTAGCTAGTTGTTGTTAGCATTACCGTGACGACAAAACTGCACTCTGACCTCCGAAAGTTGTGAATAGGGCTCATAAACTCGTGAATATTTAGGATGCTCGGAATGCGTAAGGTAAGTGAGGAATAACTTTGGACTACTGCAAACCATTTAAAATGAACTAGTTCTGTTTTTCACATTTTAAGACAGTATAAATCTGGTACAGCACATTTAAGATAAAACAACATTTTAGGGAGAAAAAGGCAAATTTCACTTTTTTCACTTTTTCACTTATTTTCACTTTTACTGTCACTTTTTATTCACTCTACCTGTATCAAAGAAACATCTGCACCTCTTAGTCAGCGCTGAAGGACATTGCATCACGGCGTAACCCAGGGCGACCGCGCTACCCGTTGGTCTCATAGATCACCGTATGTAGTCCTCCTCTTCCTCCTCTTCCTCCAGGCTTGATGTATGGGCCCTTATATGATAGTCTCACCCTCCTCTACCCACGTCTACTGCCCCCGGTGGGCTGTCCAAGCATGTACCCCGCTGATCCATGGAGCACCCAAGAGCCCGCTAGGATAGGACAGGCGTGGAAGCCCATGTGAAAGCCTTCTATCCAACGGTAGCCTATTACTGAGTAGCTTTTATTGAAATTTTTCAATTTTGGAGGGGGGGTAAGGTGGAAAACGGCAGAGGAGAGTGTTAGTACAAGTAATTTGTAAGTGAGAAAAAAGATATAGAGAATGTAAATGGGGAAAAATAAATCAAAAATTGTATGGTATCTGACTACCATCTCCAACCACGATTTTTAGAGCCACTTTCAGCTCCGTGACCCTGCTCTTGTGTCTCTTTGGGTATCTGATCTGATTAGGTTTGTCAAAAGTATCATACTAATCGCATACTAAAACTCATATCGAAACTAGATACTCATATGAGCAAGTATCAATACCAAAAAAGTCACACAGAAATGTACCTTTCCTGAATAGCTTTAAAACGATCTTGAGCTGTATCAGAACAAGTATAAGACGCATAGACTAGTATACGCCCATGGACCACTATGGAACCTACTGGACGACTGAGGGATTACACAGATATAAGGCCACATGGGAATAGAAAAGAAAGTACTACGATTCAGTGAGTATCGAGTATCTTCCTTAGTATCGAAATCGAGTTTCAAATTTTAGCATAACACTATGTCTGTTTCACAGCGCATTCTGATTGGCTGTTGGGTGTGTTGCAGAGCCGCATTGATTTACCGCTATTATAAGGTAAAGCACTGATTGTGTTCAAATTGGAAAGTGCACACAGACACACATGCATTTGCATTTACTAGGCGATGCAAAGAAAAAATATACAGCTTCAATATAAGAAAAATAAAACAACAAAAAACGTAATTAAAACTGAAATACTGACATGAGAAGCATGAATTTTAAACCGTGAAAGAAGGAAGTAAAACAGTTACCCACTTACTCCTCTTTCTCCTTGTGGCAAATTGCAAATGTGCGTGATTTTTCAGACAGTGATGCAGGGTGGAGCGCAGCCAGCTCAATCTCATCCGCCGTCTGATTTTTACAAGAAAAATAGTTGTTCTCCAGCTCTTTAATGTGTAAATCAGTAGTTTCTGAAGCTAATTTGGACTGATATCGTGGATTGGCGAAACAGGACAAAACAGTTGCCAGACCACGCATAGGGCTACACAAAAATCTGCAGAAAGGGGACAAATTTAGTCTTTCCCAGGGTGTAGATCAGAATCACTTATTTTTGAGCTAGTACTTCATCACAGTCGCCCTGGATATTCTTGATGACTGAATAATGATAAAAGTTGAGAATGATGAGCATAAACTCCCTCTTTGCCCTGAGTGTTATGCTAATAGAGCCATGTGTTTGTTGTGGACACAGTTTGACTGCAAAACGAGTCCGAAGATGTATTATGGGTTAAAAAAAACTGTGTGCAGATTTTTACCTGTGACGCACCAATTTTTCACGACTTTCAGAGACCAGAGCAGAGATTTGTTACGGTAATGCTAACAACTACTACCATGCTAACCGCACACTTCCTCACTCTTGGTCAATAAAACGATTTACAATTAGATGCAGACAGTACACGGCGGACATGTTTTGACCTCTAGAGCTACTTATACAATATATCTGCACCGGAGCAAGACAAATTTCGCTCAAATACATGGACAAAAATACATTTTAAAGGTCCTACATTACACAAAATTGACTCTTGTGAGCTTTAAGCTATGTTATAATGCTGTTACCTCCTCAAAAAACATATCTGGAGTTGTATTTGTTTAATTCATACGTTTGAGTGACCCTGTCTTATTAGTTTGTCTACATCTCCAAAGCTCAAAATGCTCTGTTCTAACTTGTGACGTCATTAAGCTGTAGTTTTCAAGTTAACAGCTGCCTTTTGCCTTTAGTTCAGTAAAGCAGTTAGAGCAGTTCCAGGGCTGAAATTATCCAAATGATTCTAGTGAAGGTGCATGAAGTTTAAAAAGAGAAAGGAGCACTTCCTGTATTACCACATGACATCACAAGGTGGAATAGAGTGTTTTCTGTTTGAGAGAAGAACTTAAGAAACAAAACACAACTTCAGGTATGTTTGTGATGAGGAAACATTATAACATAGATCAGAAAACAGCGTAATATTGGACCTTCAATGTCTTCCTTATTCTGCAAAGCACTTTTTGTTTTACTTTATGTACGAATTGTGCTCTACAAATAAACTAACTTTGCCTTGCCTTTATCTCCATCTAGCCCTGATTCTCTGCACTATTCACCTGCTGTTGAGCTGTCAACACTTTAAATCCTCTGACATAACACAAGGACAGGACCAAACACGATGCCAGCCACAGTTAGCGGCTTTGCAAACTCCAATCTGAATCGCAAACATCATTACTGCACAAAGGAGGTTGACTCAGGCCTAAAACTGCGCTAGCAAAACACCATTTGTCATGCATGGATTAGTCTGCACAATTAGCTCCCATCATCAGAGCTGGAAAAATAAACTTTTTTTTTTTTTTTCTGGGACTTGTTTGTTTGTGTTGTCGGGCAAGTAAAGTTTGGAAATTCCCGATGTTGGTTGTAGCATGGGTTGTAGCTTTTGATTTTATAAAGAAAAGAACTAGGTTTGATGTCATAGTAGTAGTAGTAGTAGTAGTAGTAGTTGTAGTAGCAGGAGTAGCAATAGTATGAGTAGCAGTAGGGGTGGTAGTAGTAGTAGTAGTAGCAGCTAGAGTGACAGTATATCGGTTGTCTGATATATCAAGGTGATATTTGCACTTTTTAGCATATCGGTTATCGGCCTTAAATCTCCTTCAGAGGTCGATCTTTTGTTTGGCCCAACCAGCTGCCTACATATGCATGAAAAATATATACATAAAGCTTTATCTGTACACTTAAGTTCAAAGAAGATACTGCAAAAATGTATACACAGTTTGTAGTAAAACAAGGTTGTGGATGAGTTGTACTAAATTATAATTAGATCATTTGGGGAAAATGACCTTAATCTGCATTACATATCGGCCCAAAAATATCAACAGAGCTTATCAGCCATCGGTTTCTCTGGATTCTAAACAATCGGCATCGCCGTTGGCCATGAAAAAATGCATAACGGTCGATCTCTAGCAGCAGCAGCAGCAGCAGTAGTGGTAAATCTGTCTGCCAATAGTCTGAGCAGAAGGCTTTTATAGTCAACAGAGAGCAGCCTTGCATATGCGTCGTGACTTAACCAATAAGCCACAAAAGTAATAGTACTTTTACTGATTACTTCATCAATTACAAATCCACACATCCGAGCTAGTTTAGGTTTCATGCTACGTCAGTTCTGTAGACACCTCAAGCTTGACTTTTCAAATTGACAAAACAATATTCTCTCAATGATATATTTCCAATGCTGTTTTTGTGCTCCTGTGTTTTGATTGCCTCAGAGCAGTGCATTATGAAAGATATTGACGGTGACAGGCCAATCAAAGCACACGCCTCGCCAAATGTTTTCTACTGACACATCTCACACTGACAAACAGCATTTCAATTCATTCAAACGAGGATCACGTTTAACATTGTTCTAATAGGAGGCGACACGCGGCTTCACAAATCGTACGCGTCGGGTCTTATCACAAAACTACGGGTGGCTTTCCCTCGTTGAAACGCTGCGGGTTTTTTGCGTTTGTTGAAATGTGTTAAAGCTTTTGAAGGGGACAGTGTAAAATTGATGTTTGAGAGTTTTTTGCAGCGTTATTAAGGTGTTCCCTCATCATCATCATCATCTTGTCTTGTGCTGCGTTAGAGGCTTGAGAGCTCAGACACTGACTCGTCACTTTTTATCAGCTAGCCACCTCTATGCTATCGTCCATACTTTTGTCCCAATTATATCGCAGTTGCGCTAAAATTAATACATTCTTAAAGACCATTACTGACAACATGTTAAAAGTCCTGTACCAGATTTTTTTCCCCATGTATTTGAGTGTGTTATTGTTCGACAATCAGGAAGTGTGAGTTAGCATGCTACTTGTTGTTAGCGTTCCCGTCCACTCTCGTCTCTGATTTTAAAGTCATCATGGTGAAAAATTATGCTGCTCGTAAAACATAAGGAAAATGAGGAATAACTTCGGACCACTGCAAACCGTTTAAAATGAACTAGTTTTGTTCTGCATGTTTCAAGACAGTAAAAATCAAGTAAAGTGTCTTTAAATAATTTACAAATGATGGGAAATCTATTAAGTTTTTAAATCTCTATTTAAGTCTTTAAATAATTTACAAATGATGGGAATACTTCACTGAAGGACAGGTTTTTTTGCTTCAGTGCTAATGCTAATTTTGTAGTCTTATAAATATTACAATAACACCACAAACTGAAGTAATCTTCTCATAAAAAACAAATTTTAATGAATTGTTTATTTTATATTTTACGTTTTGATAAAAGTTCGCACTGCCTTTGAGACACAAACATCTACCTTTGTGAACACAGAAGTGTCCTCGGGCGAAGAACTCGAAGGTCCTGCACCCCATTTTTTTCTTTTTTTTCTCAGGTATTTGAGCAAAATTTGTCTTTCCCCAGTGCAGATATAATGTTTAAACAGCTCTTGAGGTCAAAATAAATACGCTGTGTACTAATCAGGATGTGTCCGTTGGCATGCTAGTTGCTGTTAGCTTTACCATAACTCCGCACTGATCTCTGAAAGTTATGAAAAGTGCTTATTAACTCATTAGAGTGAATAACTTGGATATTGGGAAAGATAAAGGTAAGTGAGGAATATGTAAATAAGTAAAAGTGTGTTGTTTTTTTCACGTTTTGTAGACAGTAAAAATCAGATACATTTAACATGTGCTCAGTCACATCCAAAGAAAGTGCATTCAAACAAATCGGCCAGTCTCAAATACAAAATATGAAATCTCAAAACTCACACACTGTACGCACCTGACATCACTGACAGGACCGCACCCGCCGTGTTGACTTGTTGTGATCCTCCCTCCTCGTCACATCATCTTTTCCGTGTCGGCAGCAAAGCGTAACTTCATCGCATCTAAAATGTAATTAATCTCCTCCGCGGTGCCGTGGGCTGATTGATCCAAGTGGAACGCGCTACTTCCTGCAAATTAAGAATTCACTTAGCGCCCGAGAAGCAGTCAAGTAGAGGCGGGTATCTGATGAAGTCCTCCAGCGGTCTAGTGCCGTGCTGTCTATGAGGTTTGGAGACTTGGAGAGGGTGTAAGTGTCCCGGAAAAAATACTGTCAAAATGTTGTTTTCTTGTTGTGAAAATGGTTTGAAAATATCATAAACTTACTTAAGACAAATTTTGCTTTTTTTGATACTTAGTTTTAAACCACAACATGGGTACGCCACCTTTTTGCTTTTTTTTCCCTTGTAAATTGCAATATTGATCCAAAACAGCTAAGTAACATCCCTCTCTCAAATTAAGTCAGTATTTCCTGTATCACTTATTTGGCTATGTCATACATATTAGCAGTAGGAATTTTGTCTACCCACATCTCAATTAAAGACTACAGGATGTTTTGGTTTTGGGATATCAGTTGAAACCAAGAAATGACTACGTATTTTCCGGACTATAAGTCGCACCAGCCAAAAAATGCATAATAATGAAGAAAAAATACATATAAGTCTTAATGGACTATAAGTCACATTTTTGGGGGGAAATTTATTTTACAAAATCCGAGACCAACAGACATTGTATCTTTAAAGGCAAGTTATAATAATAACAATACAATAGAGAACAACAGGCTGAATAGCAGTACAGCACGCTAACGTAACACATTTATATTTATTCAGCTACATGAAGCGTAGCGAACTGAATATGTGTCTATATATTTTAATAATTTCACGTATAAGTCGCATCTGAGTATAAGTTGCACCCCTGGCCAAACTATGAAAAAAAGTGCGACTTATAGTCCGGAAAATACGATATATAATGTTAATAAACCAATAGCCTAACAGTTACATGCTACGTAGCTTTTCGGGTGAGGGTCCACTACCTGCTTGTCTCCACGGAGATGTTATTGCTTTGCCTGGAATGTTTCACAGTATGACATTAAACTAACCTTGCAAGCAGTTCACAAACTCTTGAGAATCCATCTTGTTTGGCTCCAGCTGAATCATTTGCATGCGATAGGTCTCAAACCACCAGTGGCGTGGACACTGACCAGTCACATTGCAGCACTGAGGTTTGGGTGGAAGCCAGCGCAGAACAAACCAAAACAAACACGGTGATGCCAACAAAGTACTTGAGCCTATTTTAGAGGAAATACAGACTATTTTGTCAGTGAAAAACATGCAGGGGGAAGAGCTTTGTTCATTTGTGGACGGGGAAGACGCATGTGCTTTTTTTCTCAACTGGATTTAACTAATGTTTGATGTCTTGCCTTGTTCTGCTGTTGTGAAGCTTCCACCAATCAGCTTGAAGAATTTGTTTGAACGCTTTGATCACTGGTTCTGATCTCTTTTAGCCAGAGCCATCCCAGACTGATGTGTAGAACTCCATTCAGAGGGCTACACATATCAATCCGGCGAGACTGAGGTTGGAATTAAACTACTTTACATTGATTCGATTCTATTCAACGTTTCTTCTCAGATCTGGCCTGTCATTTGCCCCGGTGGCGTCGCCTGCTGCTAATGTTAACACAGGCCATTGGACAATAGCAACTGTATTTTGTTGTTTCATTGTTATCAGATAAAAAAAGCCTTCCCTTGTGTGTAAACTGTCTGCGTTTGGATGGAGTTTTTTGTATTGATGACAGAGGTATTCCACAGGAACTACCAAACCAAGTCATAATTACAACAACATGAAAACCTGTCATATGCCTCTATCTAGTCCCTATCTTATCTTGACTAAACGTTGACTCCGCTACACCATATTTGCGCACCGCTCCTGTCCACGGCGTTGAGCTACTAAACCAGTTTGAACTATGTCTTTCCGATGTGATAATTGAGTGTCAGAATCATTACTATACATGGCCGACCTCCAGGCCTTCTCGACTCAAACGGACAATTGGTGGACTGGCCCCGTCACGAGCAGGTGTCTGTGATTAGCTCAGCCTATTTAAATGTCAGGGAGATTTGGCAGTGCAGCAGAAAGCGGCCTTGATGTCCCTTTAGTGCGAGCCAGGGCGACGGTATATGGTCGCACCGGAGCAGAGGTGGAGGAGGAGCCAGG
>KN486633.1:121091-132671 GCA_000787095.1 Periophthalmodon schlosseri
AAAGTAATTCAAAGTGCCTTACAGAATAAGAAAGACATTCAAATCACAATACAACAAATCAAAACATTAATCAGCATAAATAATCATCATAAAATGAACATTAAAGGAGAAAAGTGCAGAATAAAAACCTTTCAGTCATATTCACAGCTAAACAGAACCATTCTGAGCCTGGATTTAAACATTGTCAAAGTAGAGTCCTGTCTCACATCTTCATGAAGACTGTTCCAGGTTTTAGCTGCAGAAAACTGAAACGCTGACTCTCCATGTTTAGTCCTGACTCTGGGCACCAGCAGGAGGTCGGTCCCTGAAGTCCTCAGAGTGTGAGGACTTCAGGGACCGGTGAAGGTGGAAAAGCGCTAGATATCAACCGATATGGTTTTTTTTTTCATGACCGATGCCGATATGTAAGGCTGATTTAGATTATTTTCCCCAAAATGATGTAATTTAAATTTATTACGCACTGAAGTGTTCAAATGAAGCTTTATGAGTATTCCTTTGGCAGCAGGTCGGCCAAAACAAGAGAGACGAAGGCCAATAACCGATGCGCTTAAATGTGCAAATATCGACCCAGTATATCGACCAACTGATATATCTGTCTATCTCTAAAAAGAGTTATATAAAAATGTGACCATGTGACCAAATGTTTGGACTTTTTCAGTCATGTACCAGTGTCTTGGGTTATTGATATGTTTTTGTTCTCTGCATTGATCGAGTCAATACAAGAATCATGTTTCGCATTTGACTGCTTTTGAATGATTAACTGCATACAGCTCAGGCAGAGATTCGATGTTTGAAGTGTGCATATTACATGAAGCCACATTCTCTCTATATGCACTGCAGGCTATGAAACTGTAATACTGTCTGCTATATTGGTTTGCAGCAGATATATAATTCTGTTCTGGGGAATATGAAGTTTTCTCTTGTACTTGAACAGCATGTACACAAAACCTTACTTTTTACTATTAAACCATACACATTATTTTGATGTTCCTTGAAGCACTGCCTTAAATTCAAACTATATACATAGATAGACAGATAGATTACACACAGCTTTCTGTGGCTAGAGTTTCTACCACGGTAAAGCTAACGAACATTCACATGCTAACTGTGCATGTCCCGTTTCACTGAGAATAAAACACTATAATTAGACGCAGGCAGCAAATCTCTATCTCATTTTCACCATAAGAGCTGCTGCACTGGGAAAAACAGAGCTGACTTAATTACATAAAAATTTGTTTATGTAAGACTTTTTAATTTATATATATATATATTTTTTTTTTCATTTGTTTTCTTTTTGCGCTGTAACTGTAAGTCCTCATTCTGAACGTCTCTATTGTGGATAACTGTATAGGAATTCATACACTATTTCTTTTTACAATTACAGTCCATATATTCAGCTAATATAATTTCCATATATTTCTAAGCCTGGCAGTTCTTGAGAGATCTAATAAAAAGACTCAGGAGCGCAATCTGAGAAACTGTGCATTGAAGCAAAGGATTATGGGATACGGCCATATAAATAACATCTTATTACGTTGGCATCCGCACCTGTCTTTTATACATTCTGTCACGTGTAGATAGATGTAGGATTCGGCGGTGCTGTGTCGCCATCTTGGCTCAAATAAAAAAGAAAAAAATATCTGCCGCTCGCTAGAGTGAACTTGAGCTTTCCGTCGGAGGGGCCGACAGCATGCGGCGCTTTGTGATGATGTAACATGAAAGGGACAGGCGGGAATCGGCTCTCATCGGGCTCTGCAATATTTCAACCCGGTAGTCAGCGAACCTTCTTTTACTAAGTTGTTTTAAATCAGTATTGCAATTCAAAATCTACGCCTTCTTCCCGGTAACATTTTGTGATATACGTGCATAATTATCACTATAAATAAACAGCATCAACCATAAACGTACAACAAACGCTTATTGCTTTTAAAGGCCCTGTACCCTATTTTTATATATTTGCTAGTTATTGTTAGCTTTACTATGACGGCAAAACAGCTGGTCTGGTCCTGGTCTCTAAGAATTGTGAAAAGTGCTTATAAACTCATCGCTGTGGATAATTAGAATGCTCAGAATGCATAAGGCAAGTGAGGAATAACTTTAGACCACTGCAAACCGTTTAAAATTCACATTTTTAAGACAGCAAAACTCAGGTACAGCGCTTTTAAAATCATTTCTGCAAAGTGAGTTTCTTGTGTGAAAGGGCCAATGGCAGCTCTATGTGCCTTTATAGAGGGGCCTATCCAATAACATATGGACACATTATGTTCTGCTAATGCACGCGAACATGCTAATGAGTTATATATACGTCATCTACGCAGCGCTGTTGTCAAAACAAGGCATTTCACTCGAGGCGCCAGTTTCCCAGTATCGTGCGAGTCCTATTCATTTGCATTGACAGGTTGACAGCTGTAATTCTTGGCCATTTGGCAGTCCCTCTATGGTTCATTTCTTCAATAAAGACATGGGGAAAGAGCCTGCAGTCATTTTCAATTGAGAAGGTGTCATGAGGAAGCAGGATTATATTTGAATGTAGAGGAAATGAATGGCAGTAGAAGTAGAAGTAGAAGTAGGGGATGGGAGTTAAAAGCAATATGTGGCTTTGCATGTACGCGATTTTCCACATTACATATTAAATCTATAGAAAGCTAACGTTACAAATGAGCAAATTTTAATTCCATTTCAAGTTTTATTAAATGAGAGCCGTGGTCTATCTAAAAAGGGGGTAGTGGCACAGATTGGCAGCCTTGTTTCCATCAGTCTACCCCAGGGCAGCTGTGGCACCGTATGGAGTGAAGAAATCATGACTTGCACGGACAGCCAAGGCCATACACAGTACCTTGTAAAAACGTGAGATCTGGAAAAGCATATGGTCCATTAAAACAAGCAGCGGTTTACAAGGGAAAAAAACAGAACAAAAAGATCCCAAAAAAACTGCAGAATTAACACGTGAAGCGCTAAACTTTGCAAATCTGAAAGGAAGTTAGAGATTTTGTTAGCGGCTGGGGTTGGGGCATCCACAGCTAAACTTTGCAAATCTGAAAGGAAGTTAGAGATTTTGTTAGCGGCTGGGATTGGACCATCCACAAAACTGTATATTGTCTGATTGAAACAGAAAGTGGAACTGTGCAAATAATAACATCAGTGATTACTTAAAATAGTGTTCTGAAATGTAGGGAGCAACACATTGGAAAACAAGGGAAAAAAAATACAAAAATTACTTGCAATGGCCACAGACGCTTCATTCATTGATCATACAAATTAAACCACCACCACCAAAAAGCGTTTTTTAAGACTGACGGATTTTGAGCTGAGAAAAAGATTGTGATCTGTAAATAGGTAAAAATCGCCACAAAATTGTACCTTTGTGATAGCTGTAGGTGCCCTGTCCATCCCCTGTGCTATTTTTTTTTCCTTTTTCCTCACAAGCGGCCATATTTATTTTGATACGGACCGACCATGCGTGTCCCTGATTGGCTAATCCACCCGTCAATCGCGGCCCCCTGAACTCCCACAGTCCACGGTGACCACACTCACATGTTCATAATGTATTGGACAAGTGTGTATTCTTGGCATGCCACGCTAAGTTACCCAGTCCCCGTCTCCGCTAATCTTTGAGTATAACAGTGCAGTCAGCAGATCTCTATGTGTCTTAAGAACAGGGATTAAACCAGATGACACGGATTTAAGGCTGTAAACTGCAGATCTGATCACTTAATCCATAATGTGTCTTGGTTCTCAGTGAGCGTTCGTCGGCTTTGTTATTTTAGCTCCTCTGCAGACACGTCTCTATTCTGGTCCTCCCCTGTAGCACAAACAGACTGGGAGAGTTCAACCATGACACATTATGATAATTTATGGATCCTTCATTTTGTTTTGGGAGGGCTAAAGTAAGCGGTGCAGATTTTGATGTCTTCATTAGTAAAAGTTCTGTTATTTTCTATGGGCTCATTCTGGCCTGTGTTGAAACTATGGTTCCTGTAGCTTGAATGAGATTTTACTTGTTAAAGAAGCGGTATTTTAATTCTATGGGGTATTAATGAACAAGTATTGACATGTTTTAAAAAGTTTACTTTCATTTTTGACTGTCTGAGTCCCCCTCCTTTGCTCTCCGTGTTAAGTCACTCCCCCTTCAGAGCGCTATTACAACTCAATCAGCTGCATCCCGCTAATGAAACAACTGCACATCGCATCAGGTTTGTCAAGTTGCTGTGTACAGTTTTGTATCATGTTTTTGTATATTTATGGAGACTTGTCGTGTGGGAGCATGGGCGACGTAGGCTTGTGGGCGGAGCATTGGACAGAATCTTACAGCTAACCGTAAGGAGGGTTTGAAGAGATCGTGCATGGATGACATTTAAAACCTCAGGCATGTTTTTGATGAGGGAACAACGTTATAACATGGCAGAAAGCTAAAAAAAAAACAATTTTGCTTAACACCCGTCCTTAGAAATGCTTACAGGGCTTTGTCTTTCACAGACTTGTTAAGCATTGGGTGGTAGTGTTTTCAAAGCTGTAGAATGTGTGGCTAATTTACTCTTAATTGTACATTTTCTTATCCATAAACATTACTGGATTGTCTATAAACCGCCATGTAAAACTCCTAGCCGTACTGCCGAGACATATGCTAAATCGATTTTGATGAGCTTTTAACCGTGTTATAATGTTTCCCCTGACAATTCACTTACTCACATTAGTATTTTGATTGTTTCAGTTGTCCTGAGTCATGGGGAGTCAAAATATGTGTTTTCACCTACCCCCTACCCCGCCCACTGCTCTGTACTTGTGATTTTTTTTTTTTTTTATAATTCCAAACACACATGTTGAAAAATGACACATAGTCCAAGACCAAAACATCCCATGGAAAGCCTTGGTAAAGTAACAGAGTCTGTGGAGGAAGCTGGTTGAGACGTCCATGATCCCCGACCCCCGGAAATGAGGATGGGAACAGGAAAGGTCTAAAAAATAAACAAAAAATTGAAATGTAAATAAAAGTCTGCAGCTTGCTACGGTGAAATGCTGCTCTGAAGAGGTGGGGTTAGGGACCAGATAATCAGTTTTACTGGACCATTTTTAAGTGTGGCCAATTTTTGAGGGTCTCAAAATGAGTCTGCTGTGTTGTCTGCATCAAATTTGAATGCCTTTTATCATCCGAGAATCAGGAAGTGCGCTGTTAGGATGATAATGTTTGTTAAAATTCAAATCTTGACGTACATCTGTGATTGTTTATTACTAAATTCCTTCACTGGGAAAGCTACACAGCGCATCTTTAAAGAAGGTATATCAAGGTTTATGTGTGGGTGTCACCATGGAGAGGTTCTTTCTTTGCCTAGAATGTTCCACAGTATGACATTAAACTTAATTAATTCTAACCATATATTATTGTTAATTATATGACTTAGTTAATAGGTACAGGTCAGACATGTGAAGAGGTGGCTGCTCATATTATGAATGTACGTTTGTCCATGTATTTTGTATTTGAGCAATAGAAACACCTACAATCTAGAAACAAAGACAATGACTTTAATGCTATGCTGTGTAACATTATGCAAAGCAAGTCCATCCCCACGGAGACAAGCAAATGGCTGATGCTATGTGCAGTAGTTTCATTAGCGGGATGCACGGTGTTTGTGTTGTGATGTCACTCTGAAGGGGGAGTGACTTAGCGCAGGGAGCAAAGGGAGGGAAGACTCATAGCATCAAAAACAAAAGTGAAACTTATAAAACATGTCAATGCATTGTTTTTGTTGAATATAGCATTTTCAAAACTACAGAGGTAACATGGCGATCTAAATATGGCACGTGTTATCAGTTAATACCCCATAGAAGTAAAACACCCCCTCTTTAATACTTCCCATTTTGCTTTGTAACTACCGTAAGAATGATTACAAAATACTATAGTCATATTTTCAGCCACTGCCCCATTGCACATGTTGGTACAGACTTGGTAGAAATAGTGTTTTTAGCAGAGTTCCGTCAGTGCCTGTGAGGTGGTGCTACTCCACAGAGCTCAGAATAAATAGAAACAGTCCATCACCGCACTAAGTCCTGAGTAATGAGTGGCCCAAGGCTCCAGCGGAAAGCACAGAGGGAACGCCACACCAAAACTTCTCGCTCACAACTGTTTCTACCATTTACATTATATTTGGTGTTCACATTGTGTTCAGTGTGTTTATAAAGAGATGCATCAAGGGAATAGCATGGTACATTGGTTTCCCATTCAAAATAACATTTAAGAAGTAAAACAACAGCAAACATTTGAAATTTGATTGATGATTATTAAATTTCAGAGTTTTGAAATTCCAAAAGGTCAAGATTATAGAACAAGTTTACTTCCTATGACATTTTAAAGAGGCGGTATTGCACTTCTATGGGGTATTAACTGCTAATATATTACGTAGATTAGCAAATTCACTTTAATTGTCTTGAAAATGCTATATTGGCTGAAAACAACGTTTGTTCTCCACGATAAGTTACTCCCTCTTCAGAGCACCAGCACAACACAATCAATGTGCATCCACTAATGAAACTGCGGCACATCGCATCAGATTTGTGAAGTTGTAGTGTATAGTTTTGTAACATGCTTTGGTATATTTATGGAGAATGGTCGTGTGGGAGCATGGTTGACGTAAGGTTGCGGGCTGAGAATTGGACAGAATCTTACAGCTAACTGCAAGAAGGGTTTGAACAGGGCTCGGGAGAGATCGCTAGATTACTCAAACATGCATGGATGACATAAAACCTCTTCAGGCACGTTCTTGACGATGGAACGAAAGTTATAACATGGTCGAACGCTCCAAAAAGTGATTGTGTGTGTGTAATAATCCCTCTTTAACATCAAATGGCAATGAAGTAAATGAATAATTTTGTATGATTCTGTCCAATCCTACATCATCCATGCTCCTGCGCTGCAATTTTCCATAAAAATACAAAAGTATGACTCAAAACAATACACTACAACTTCACAAACCTGATGTGATGTGTAATGCAATCGCGCTCTGAAGGGTGACTCAATAAAAACAACAAAAGGTAACATGGTAACATCTAAATATATTATGTGTTAGCAATTAATACCCTATAGAAGTGTAATACCCCCTCTTTAATCTCAACATATTACAAAACTACCATTAAAAATATATATATATTCTACCCTATAGAATGTAATACCCCCTCTTTAATCTCAACATATTACAAAACTACCATTAAAAATATATATATATTCTAAGCACATTAATTCAAAATAATGACTATAAACTTTCTAACTCAGTAGTCCATCTAGCATTTTGAACTACACTTCTAATCACTACACCAGCGTACACTTTGTCTGACATTTCCGTTCTGTTTTTAATCCATGCCACTTCATCCCCATTGAAATTCGAATTGTTATATACAGCAACTCCTATCGAACCGGAAAACCTAGTGCCCGTTCAAACAACGCCGGTCCATTTCGGTGATGGATTTGGCAGCTGTAATCAATGCTTTGGGCGCATTAATTACACTTTGTTCAAAATTCATATGGCTCTACGGCATCGGGGGCTCACCTAATGGAAAAGTGATATTGCCTATTCATCATGTTGAAACGCTCGCGGCCCAGCCCTCCACACACCCGTACTTCTATGATAAAAGCCTCGGCAAACAGTTATGGCTTAAAACATGTTTTTAATTAAACTGATATTCAGGTTATAAAGCTAATTTGAACAATATGTATCTGTGTTTTGCCATATCTGTTCCCCAGGTAACCTAACATGGTCAAATAAATGTGTGTAATGTTGACTGGTGTTTTTTTCTTTTTTTTTAATGTATTGATATTTCCGTTTGCTGAAATGTTAAACAGTTGGGATTTAAGTTAGAGGTCGGATAATATGGATTTTTTCATGGCCGATACAATTGTTTAGAATCCAGAGTGGCTGATGTTGGGCTGATTTTGTTCATTTCTATAAAATGGATGATTTGAAATTTAGTTACAGACTCAATTACTGTCTATAAATGACATTGCTCTACATAATAGCATTATGATAAGCCTTATAATAAGCCAGGGGTTGTGCAGTTCCTTTTTTTTTGCATTCAAGTGTTCAAATAAAGCTTTATGTCTTTACTTTAATCAGTTGGTCACACCAAACTAAATATCAGCCTCTGCTGGAGGATGAAGGCCGATAAAACAATACACTCCACAGTGCAAATATTGGCCAGATGTTTAAGTGATTATGGGTATTACGCAAAATGAGCAGAATGAGCTCCTTGCTTTGGGTTGCCAGATAACTAAAACCAGCTTTATTTATTTTTGTCTTGGTTGTAAAATGTTAATAAATGGTCATATTTTTATTTAGCGTTTTTCCACCTTTACATCAAGAAACCACTCACCTGTTCACACACAAAGACACAAAGACACAACAACAGCATTCATCTGTGGGAGGTAGAATCACACTGCCAACCTGTGGATTAGTGGCTCTAACTGCTCAACCAATGATGTTCATGTTGAGAGCGGGATTCGAACCGCCAACCTTCGGATCAGTGGACAAACACTCTACCAACTGAGCTCCTGTCATACCTTAAAGGTGCAAGATGTACACTATGCGACTTCACTGGTTTTGCTTCAGTATAGTCTACTGTATGGCATTTCACTTTTTTTTTTTTTTTACAAAAACACCTGCGATTGAGGTGAAATCAGTTAACGCCAGACTGTGAAACATTCCATTCAAAACAACATCTCCGTGGACATTAGACTGTTGAGTGCCCGTCCTCTGGTCTGAAGTTTGGCGGTTTGAATCCCGCTCGCGACATAAACATCATTGGTAGAGCGGTCAGATCCACTGACACGCAGGTTGGCGGTGCGATTCCAGCTCCAACAGATGAATGCTGTCGTTATGTCCTTGGGCAAGACACTTAACCCACCTCACCCCGAGTGTCTGTGTGCACCGGATGTGTGAGTGGTTCCTTGACGTAAAGCCCTCTGAGCACCTTGAAGATAGAAAAAAACATCACCATTGACCATTTTATCATTTAGAGGTTTTGGGATCCTAAAAACATACAGTAGCCACATAGGAGAAGACTGAATTGAACAGTAAGAATCCCATGCTTTTGAGAACAGGTTTGTAGGGGTTTAAACTACAGGGTCATCAGCTTTTATTAAGACTCCATGGGGACCCCGCTATATCAAGTCTCACCAAAGGACTTCTTATTATCTAAATAGTTGCAACCCACATGATTTTCTGATTGCACCCTTTCAAATTCGGATTGAATTTGGGTAATTTTCCCTGTGCTTTCCGGCATGGCGATTTCCGTGCTGTGCGCTGGTACCTTGAATAGATCGGACTTTTATCCCAGCATGTTTTCTCGGCCTGTAGACTGGCCATTCTGGCAGCAGTATAATTATTCTCTCACCAGCAATTTCATATTTACAACCGCTCCTGAGACCTGTTCACTTGGCATACAAAATACTACCTTACTAAAATACAAGATAAATGGGATGTTATTGTGAACTTAAAATGGCGAGGGTTAGGATCGGCAACTTTACTGGAACTTGTAATATATAGCGAGATAGGGTTCACAACACATGGGCTGAAAGATTTGGGAAAATTTCCGATTGCGATTTTTTTGTGACGAACTTTGAACTGACAAACTAACACAAGAATCACATTTCAGAACATGTTTGTGCTGATCTAAACAGGATAGTGTTGTGTGTGGTGGAAATAGTACTTCAGAAATGGCGGCTTTTGTGATTTGCTAATTGCGTCCATTCAAATTGCAATTTAGATCGTGAATAATCTTGCAGTTCTAGCTAAAATACTGAAAAGAGATTCCCAGCCCTGTGTAATCCTGGCTATATATTTTGCCAGTTATACATTATATATATGCCATCTTTTTCTGCCAGTCCCATTTTATTAAATATCATAAAATCCCCCAAAATCTGTAACAAATTTCTATTTTGACTTATGTTAATTTTTAATTAAATCATATTATTATCATTTAAAATTTTTGTTCATGGTGTAGTCATGGAAGATAAGTCTTAATTTTTGAACTTTTCTTTTCTGCTTAAATATAATTAATATTATTTCGATGATGTGAAATTCAATCAACTTAAATCTAATAAAGTTAAATTAATGAGATATGCTGAACATTTACAATTTAATTCTTTATTTTTATCTTCGCCAAATTTTAGCTTTAAGTTAAAGTTTAAGTCAAAGTGTTTTACTACAGTCCATAATTCGTTTTCCAATCCCAGGTGGAAAAGGTTTCAGAGGTAGTCATCTGGACACTGCATTTGAAATCAAGTTTCGAGTCATTTTCAATGTGACAGTACTGGTCTGAGACACTAGAAGTTACAATGCACCGAGTTAAATAAGCCCCGCTCACAAAGGAAAGAGTTTAAAGTGAAATTGCTCTTTGTTTACATGCTAGTCTCATTATGGGTGTTGCAGGTGGTAAGTCTATAACCACTGTTGCCTTGGGCCAGGCTGATGAAGGGGTTTCAGCCAGTCTTTGCTAGTTTTCCAACCATTACCAATCACTTTGCGTACAATGTTTTACATGTTTCAGTTACGGGTGTTTTATTGCTAAACTGTAAATATGGGATTTTAATAGCACTGTGTACTTTTCCTTTGGGTAACGTTAGTGCAAACTACATAAATGTGCAGGTTTTTGGTCAAAAACACCTAGTTCCCAAGTTTGTGCGGCCCTCAGTGGCCAGTGCAATTTTCCAGTAGTTGGTGACGTCACGCAGGACTGCCCTGATCAAAGCCTGGTGTTTCTGATTACAAACATCGGGCTGCAGAGAGGGAGTTTGAAGTATTGATACCTGTTAGGCCAAGTTTTCTGCAATATTCTAACATTGTTCCCTCATCTTAAACATGTCTGAAGTGGTTGTATATGTTATCCATGCATATTTGAGTAATCTTGCGATCTCTCCCGGGCACTTGAACCTTCCTTACATTTAGCAGTACGAGCTTGTACAAGACTCATAAGCCCTTGTAACCCATGCTCTCACGCAGCAGTTTTTCTTAAATATATAAGAGCAGGACACAAAGCGAGACGGTACAACTTCACAAACCTGTGATGTGCAGTAGTTTCATTAGTGGGCTGACTTAAAGCAGGGAGCAAGGGACGGGGGACTCAGAGCGCCAAAAACGAAACTGAAGCAAATTTTAAACATTTCCTTTCTGTGATTATAGCATTTCATAACAATAAAAAGTAACATAGTGATCTAAATATGTTTTGTGTTAGCAATTAATGCCCCATAGAAGTGTAATATCCCGTCTTTATGGCTCGTCTCACTTCAGTCCATGCTGTTAATCCATTTCACTCACTTAGGCATGAATGAGTCTTTATGGCCTACTTATTGTTTTTACATTAGCTCATATTCGGTTGGTAACAGCTATTACATTTTACAATCCAACCCAACCAGCCCCTTTAAAGCCTGCTATAAAACCAGACCTGTTTTCTTAAGCCCGAGACATGTGCATTGAAAGCCTGTTTACAAAACACTTTACCTCGGCGCGATTGTAAAGGACTTTATGGACTTTCTTCAACATGGCCGCCCATGCTCAGACACGCTCCTTACCATCTGCTCCAGTGTACATAGTCGGT
>KN486633.1:132708-146446 GCA_000787095.1 Periophthalmodon schlosseri
ATGTCCCCCCCCCCCCGCCGACGCTGACAATCGACCAACTGGCGGAAAACTAATTGCCTTAGCTGCCTGTAGCATGCCGCGCTAACCTTGGGTAATTTAACATTGGCGGGAAATAGCTTGAAGGAGGTCCATGGCTAGCTTATCCTCCGCAGCATCTGTCCCCGGTAGCCTCGTATTGATAGTTCTGTGCCATTTGTTTGGCAATTGCTCGGAAGAATGCGGTAACTGAAGCTCCATTTGCAAAAGTAGCAGAATCAATCGGGAATAGACTAGCTTATGGTTTATGTTTAATGGTATGGACAAGCACGCATTTCGTTAAAGGGAAAATACGATACGCTAGCTGGTGCGATCTGTTGTGCCTTGTGTCCTCACTTGGCACTGGCGTTTTCAAGTGACTTTGAAGAGAAAGAGTGAGGTAGGTTTGAATGCATCAGCAGGTTTTGATGGAGGAGAAAATGATGGATGGAAAAAAATGCCGTAAATTGTAAAGGTATTATCAAGAATGTAAAAATGAATGGAGAGCCTTCTTGACACATGACATCTTTACAAGTAAGTGGACCTTTTGAAATGACTTTTTGCCACTTGAATGAACTATTTGCATTGCATTTTAACTAAATCAAGGTCCTCTGAAGGTTGGCGGTTCCCTGCATAAACATTGTTGGTAGAGCTTGTGCGATTCCACCTCTCACAGATGAATACTGTTGTTGTGTTCTTGAGCAAGACACTTAACCCGCCTCGCCCCCAGCGTCTGCATGTGCTTTATGAATGTGTGCGTGAATGGGTGATTGGTTCCTTGATGTAAAGCGCTTTGAGTGCCATAGAGGTAAAAACGTGTTGAAACTTTTACAGTTGTGCTTTGCCCCTAACAAAAAAATAGTAGCGGGACAGAGCAGATAATATGCACATTTGCTAGTAGCATCATGGCAGATATATTAGCATGATTTGTACTCAAAACTCAAAACTCAAAACTTGAACTTACATACAGAAATGATCATTTATGAATATGCTTCTTACTTTCTTCTCCTTGTATTTTATTTCTGAAACATCCAAAAGGCGTATTTTGAAACTTGGACGAATATAGGTCTCTACTTCATTTTCAAAACTGTTGCTAGCACCTGCTACGGAATTAGGTCGGTTGCGCTGTTTGCCCACTAATCTGAAGATCAGCGGTGCAATTTTTGTTCTCCACTGATCTTGTACTCTTGGGCAATGCATGTCACCTACATTACGAGAGAGTATGCGTGGTGTCTGGTGTATGTGAATGGTTTCTTCATGTTAAAGGTCCTACATTACACAAAATTTACTCTTGTGAGCTTTAAGCCTTGTTATTATGCTTTTACCTCCTTCAAAAACACACCTGGAGTTGTGTTTTGTTTCATTCACACAAGTTTGAGTAACCTTTTACTATTAGTCTATCTACATCTCCAAAGCTCAAAATGCTCTGTTTCACCTTGTGATGTCATGATGTGGTAGTTTTCAAGTTAACAGCTACCTCTTAACTTTAGTTCAGTAAAGATTAGCAGTTACAGGTCTGAAATTATCCAAGTGGTTCTAGTGAAGGTGTATGGAGTTTAAAAACACAATGGAGCACTTCCTGTATTACCACATGACATCACAAGGTGGAACAAAGTGTTTTCTGTTTGAGAGAAGAACTCAGCCTAAATATGCAGGGTGTGAATGAAACAAAACACAGCTCCAGGTCTGTTTGTGATGAGGAAACAACATTATAACATAGATCAGAAAACAGCGTAATATGGGCCCTAATATGGGCCCTTTATGTTATTTGAGTTCCCATGGCGATAGATAAGGAATATACTATGAATGTGACAAATTTCCTGCCTACGCCAAATGTAAAATTAAATTAGACAACAATTCCAGACTTACAAGCGTTTTGTTTTGGGGTTTTTTTAAATAATTTTTTTCCAGAGAAATGTATTGGATTTTTTTTTTTTATTATTATGACTATAATTTACATAACTCTTTCTCTTCCAATAACAACCGGTTTGTCCTTGAATATCTTAAAACAGATTTATAATGAGCGGAGAATTAATGCTTTCTTTCAAACATCAAAGTGTCACTCAAAATCCCTCATTTCCATAAATACAGCTTTTAAGATCCACCAGAAATCATTACTGTGGTGAAAGTGCGGTACGTTGGGAGCAAGCTGATAGAAAATGGCCGACCGGGAAATCAAAGTGTAATCAGAAGGTTTGGGTTGGCAGGCTTCAGTTAAAATTCATTGCTCAGATGTGTAGTCATATCTGTCCCACATGACAGCTCCGAGTCAATCTATTACAGGGCTTTTTGATCCTACGGTCTGATGGCATGTCCAATGGTGAAAATGTGTTTTGGTTTGAAACATGTTCTTGGGTTACGAACAATGTAACCAAAAGTGTGTCTGTAGTAGGGTTGTCAAAAGTATCGAAACTAGATACTCATTTAAGCAGGTACTGGTACTAAGATGTATCAGAACAAGTATAAGACACATAGACTAGTTCACGCCCATGGACCACTATGGAACCTACTGGACGACTGAGGGATTACACAGATATAAGGCCACATGGGAATATACAAGAAAGTACTACCATTTAATGTTGAAAACAGATATAAGCCACATGGGAATATACAAGAAAGTACTACCATTTAATGTTGAAAATCACATTCTATTGTCTAAAGAAATAGTTGTTTTTTGTTTTTTTTAATCATCATCACGGTATCGGACTCTGTATTGAGTGACGAGTCTATTCCTTAGTATCAAAATCGAAACAGTAGTCTGTAGGGACAAAAGTAGTTAGAAAAAATGATAAGCCAAACACATCTAAAGCGTTTATTGAGATGATTTCAGATTGGCCAATTATCACTTTCTTCAGCTATTATATGTTCACACCTTTATGTTCTAAAGCGTCTAAAGGTCATCTACACCTTAGCAAAAACAGTCATTAAATGCTGTACATTGCGAAAAGAATCATGGATAATTATTTCATTTTGTGCGACAGAATTTTCAAACGTGTTGTGAGTAAAACTGACTTGCTGTACCTGATTTTTATGTCTTAAAAATACAAAATACAGAACTAGTTGATTTTAAAGTCCAAATGTATTGCTAACATACCGTATGCATTCCGCGTATCCTAATTATTCACCATGATGAGTTTGTGTTTTTCAGTTTTCAGAGCCCAGACTTTTGCCGACACGGTAAAGCCAGCAACAACTAGCATGCTAATTGTGCCTTTTCTGATTATTGGACAATGGAAAGCTTTATAATTAGATGAAGACAGAACACAGTGGACTTATTTTACCCTTAAGAGCTGCTTATACATATGTACCTGTTCTGGGGTAAAACTAATTTTGCTCCAATCAAGCATAGGGCCTTTAATTTAAATTGTATTGCAACTTGTCTAATGGGGGATCCACATCTACGGAAATAAGATTAATTGCTTTGCCTGTAATTTTCCACAGTATGGCATTAAACTCTTATCTTCCATTTATCCAATTGTTTATCCCATAAAAATAGCTTTAGAAACTTGCATTCTTGCTGTGAGAAAGGCCGCTTGGGTTAAGGTACACTTTATTGTCCCCATAGTGAAATTTGTCCTCTGCATTTGACCCATCCTTCAATGCCGCTGGAGCATTTCCCCAGGAGCAGTGAGCACCACAGTGTATTGCTCAGGGACCCACCTCAGTGATCTTGTTGCTAGGCTTGGTCAAAACTACCTTAGCTGGAGGATTGTACCTAAGTTGCATGTTTTGGTTTGCTTGTCTCCATGGAGAAATAGAGTTCCATGCTGTGGAACTTTGCAGGAAAGCAACATCTCCAGCAAAGTTACAAAGTGAACCTTTAAACAGTTTCTTTGTTCTCTGCACTTGTTTTCCATCCATTTACATGTTTTTTTGTTTGTTCTTTCTTCCTACCTAATGAAATAGCAAGGTGCTGTATCAAAACATATCTTTAAAAACGCTTGAGAAATTCCTAGTCCATCTTTACTCATCTGTAGATTATTAGTTTAACTCGGGCATAAACTTGAGTCAAAATAACTTTATAGAACTCCTCTTTTTGCCTCCATTTCCTCCAATGATCCATATGGCCCAAGTCTCCGCTCCATCGCTGTAAGTTTTAGCCCGCTCTGTTTTGACTTGAGCAGGAGTAATTGCTTTTTACCGTCTCAGCGGCTGGTGCAGAAGTGAATGTAAATACGCTGAAATGAGTTCAGCCAGAGAGCGGAGGAGGTGAGAAGTAATAAGGAGCAATGCTATCACTGGGGAGAACAAAACGCACTGATTACATGTATTTCCAGAGGCACATTAGGCCGGCACTAGGGGAAGAAACAGCTGATTTTTGCTTTTTTTTTTCAGTTCGGAGTTCAGTAGCATTGGGGTATTTTATTTTCATGACACATCGGAAAAAATAGCATGTTAAATCACAAGCCTTGGGGAATTTTTAGTTGGTTTAAGGTGAATTTATTTAAGATATGGAAGCAGTTTGGGATTAAGACGTAAATAGACAGATACAGCGTGTAGGAATTAAACAGGCCACTAGTTGGAGCTCTAGAAAATGAAATACACACCAGTTACACTGCAAAAACACATGGTTGTAAACTAGATAAAACAACTATGATCTGTCTGTGCAGGAAGTGTATTTTACTAGGCAAGACATCTCAAAATAACACATGTATATTTAGAAATTAGCATTATAATTTAAGTACACCAAGAGCTATTATAATCTTACCATACTTATTTTAAGATGACATAACATGCTTCATACACCCCAAAATAGTCAGATATAGTTAACATTAGCAAATCAGATATTGTTTTGTTTTTGTTTTTTTTAAGTCAATGTAGCTTAATATAAGTGGAAAGTGAAACAAGCTGATATGTCTTGAAATCAGTCCAGATTTACAAGTTTAAAAGTAGCACAAAAAAACTGTTTGTCCCAAGACTTGATTTGCCATTTGAAATAAACATTTTGATTCATATAATTTGCTATTTTTTTATGGCAAAAGGTACTTACCTTCAAATGTGCGAGCTTCGACCATCGATGAGACTGAACCTTTTCTTCAGGTCAGTGTGCACCGCCTCTGAGAGACTGGTGACCTTACACATGTGCAAACAGTTGGCGCTCTAGTCAGACAGAAGAAAACGAGCCACGGTAGTTAGTTTTTGTGCTTTGACACTAAAGGTGCTTCTCAGCTACATTAACGCAGAACATCGTTGTCTGGATTTCTGGGTTCACTGTGGAATAGATGGATGTGATCAAGACTTCAGGGTTTTTAACTTGTCTTTTCGCCACATCAAACAAATGCATTCTGCATTTATGAAAGATATAGAGCCACCAAGTGGATGGAGAACGACTCCAACATGGCGCTTGATGGGGCTGGAGAAGTGTGGAGTGTCTGTTTTTGCCAACTACCATCACTTCAGCTACTAGCAAGGCTACTACAGCGACTATATCCAGGTCTGAAACTCCACCACCTGGAACAGCTGCTGTCATCCCAGTACATTCCAAACGTGTAACTTACTTTAATTTGTTTGACTACAAAAGACGCATCAGGCAAACATTTTCATGGACTTGTGCTTTAATAGAGCTTAGAATTGAAGTGTCAAACAACTTACCCTTTATATAAATGTTATGTATGTATGAAAAACGTCCATAGAGACAGCCAAAACCATACAACAAGTAAACAGAAGAGGTGTGGAACAACCCGATCAACTGCTGTCACTACTGGTAAATACATTTATCACGCTATAGTGAAGAATACTTTTGAATGAACACTCGTATAGCACTTTGAAATTTCCATTGGTTTAACATTAAAACATTAACGTCCTATGACAGGTTGGACAACAAATTTGACTAAAACTCAGTTAAGATCATTATATTTATGCTTTTCAAAATAAATAAATAAATAAATATTTTTTTTCCCAGTTTGGCAATTCTTTAGGTTTCAAATTTTACTTCCTGGTTGGAAATCATGACATCAACGGTTACCTAGCAACCATGTGATACACTGGGCCAAACTCCTCTACTGTACACATACATTATCATTTGACAAATAAAAATATAAGAAAACACATTTATTTTGTTGAAATAATGTTTAAAGTACCAGAAAAAATGTGTATTTGTAATTCTTATAATTCTTATGTGTAAACAAGTAAGTTATGTACAAAGATAATACTGCACAACAATACTACTCCCATTGATTCCAATAATAATCATTAGAAACAAACAAAAACTAAACAGAACTGTATAAGGCCTAATATTATGGATTGACACTATATACTAAAAAAACATACACTAAACATGTTCTTGAAATGGCTAAAAATATCTAAAAAATCTGCACATTTAATATCCAAATACCTCACTTAAATTACATCACAAAGCCTTTTAGCTATTGCCAGTTAACAAACTAGGAATGTGCTTTGGCAGTTTGATGCGTTCATATGACAAGTAAAGCATAGTGATGAAAAATAGTAGAAATTACACACGCATATTAGGATTAAGGACTAAAATCACTAGTTCTAGATACACAATATTAAACAAGGACATAATTACAGAGCAAATAAATCCAAATCTCCCCCAACTGTGCATAGAGCTTCTGAAGAGGCCCAGAGGAAGTGGCAGTTGGAGCGAGGTTCTGCAAAGGTCATGTCTGTCAAACACACTTGACTTGAGTGTCGGGGCTCTGTTTGTATCTCGTCCTTTATTTTCTCAAAAACCAAATGCATTGCAAATAATACTATACACAGATGACATTGAAATGTGTTAGCTTTTGGGGCCTTATGCATCTGGAAATAAATTGCTCATGTTGTATTATCTTTTAGGTAATATTTGTCTCTAGTAGGTTAGATTACTGTAACGTCCTGCTCACTGGCCTCTCCAATTGAGCCTTAAGACAGCTGCAGTACATCCAGAACACTGCTGCTCGGGTCCTGACTAGAACCAGGAAGTACGAGCACATGCGTCCTGTGCTCAGGTCTCTGCACTGGCTCCTGTGGCTCAGAGAATAGACTTTAAAGCAGCTCTGCTTGTTACAAGTCTCTCCATGGCCCAGCACCAAAGTACATCTCCCACATGTTTGTGCCATATGAACCATCTCACACTCTGAGGACCTTAGGGGCGGGCTCCTGCTGGTGCCCAGAGTCGTGACTAAACATGGCGTTTCAGTTTCATGCAGCTAAAACCTTGAACAGTCTTCCTGAAGATGTGAGACACGCTTCTACTTTGACAATGTTTAAATCCAGGCTCAAAACAGTTCTGTTTAGCTGTGCATGTGACTGAAAGGGTTTCATTCTACACTCTTCTCTTTTCATGTTACTTTTATGATGAATATTTATGTTTTGATTTGTTGTATTGTGATTTTAATGTCTTTCTTAAACTGTAAAGAACTTTGAATTACTTTGTGTACGAATTGTACTATACAAATAAACTTGCCTTCCCTGATATTGAGCCCAAATTTAGGTCAAAATCGGCTACAGTACGCCTCCTTGCTGTTGCTAAGGTCGGGGATATTTCTCAGGGGAAGTTGATGTCATTCTCAAAAGATTTTTTTCAAGATCTAAAACAGCTTTACAATGGTGTGAGGACTGAGGCAGCAAATGGTGAATCAAACATTTTTGGTGCTGTGTTCGCTATATGCGGAGACACACAGGCTCAGCATGAACTTGCTGGATTTAAAGAAGGGGTTGGATTTGCATATAGCAAATGTAGAAAGTGTGAACGCACCTTTGAAGATATGCAAGCCGTTTTTGAGGAGAATGGGCTTGTGGAAAAAAAACTTTGGAAAAACACAATTGTCATGAAATAGACGAATCAAGTACTGACGCATTGAAAGCATCCCTCAGAACCGCACATGGCATTAACAGGAGAAGCAGTCTGACTGACCTGATTAAACAAATCCCACAGAACATAATGCATATTGTTTCTGAAGGTGTTGCTCCAATGAAGATTAAACTTGTATTAAAGGTCCTCTATATCAAAACTGACTCTTGTGAGCTATAAGTCATGCTATATTGTTACCTCTTCAAAAACATACGCAGAGTTGTGTTTTGTTTTATTCACACGTTTGAGCAATCCTTTATTATTTGTCTTTGTACATCTCCAAATCTCAAAATGCTCTGTTCCACCTTGTGATGTCATGAAGCGGTAGTTTTCAAGTTAACATCTACCTAACATTTTACCTTTTGTTCAGTAGAGATTGGCAGTTCTACGGCTGAAATAATCCTGATGATTCTAGTGAAAGCGTATGGAGTTTAAATCAAAATAATGTGGTAATACAGGAGCACTTCCTGTATTACCACATGACATCACAAGGTGGAACAGTCTGAGAGAAGAACTCAGCCTAAATATGCAGGGTTTGTGTGTTAAACATGTGCGAATGAAACAAAACACAACTCCTGTTTGTGATGAGGAAACAACATTATAACAGATCAGAAAATAGTCTAATATGGGCCCTTTAAAACACCTTATTCCGTCAGGAGAGTTGGAACTGGACAACTTTAACACAGCCATTTCCTATGCACCTTTTAACATAGTCTACGGGATAAGCCTTGACCAATTTCTTTAAACAGATGTTAATAGTGAGCAGATGTTAATAGTTTTCTGTTGGATCATGTGGACACTGTTCTGGCTCCCATCATTTCTTTATAAACGATATTACTGCTGAGAGGTTTGCTTGACCAACACCTGTCTCAGTTCAAACTGCTTTTTCCTGAAACCAATATAATCCCCTAACAGCATTACATGTTACATCTTCCAAGCCAAACGGTCTCTGTTGGTCCATTCATGAGAAGGATATGGTTTTAAATCTTCAGTTTCTTCAGTCTTGCAAAAATGAAATAGGTACATCCACTTTTTGGAAATGAAAGAGAATCAAAGAGCCAATCTGGAGCAAAGCTGTTGAAGGTAACGCCTCTTCCCGCCCGCACCGCTGGTTTGGCAGGGACCGGGCGCTTAGCAATGCTGTCAATCAAACCTGTTGCTAACGCGAGCGGGAGCGACCTTGGGAAAAGAAGGCAGCTGATTGTTGATTTATTAATGTTCATATCTTGACTCACGTAACATAACAGTGAATAAAAATACCCCTCTCTCCAGTTACGGAGGGGGCGATAGTTTTTTAATGTAAAGTGAATTGGAGCCAGAGTCCATGATCAGTTCCTATCTGGAACGCGGTGACTAGCAAGTTAGCTATGTCCATTTATATATACAGTCTGTGTAGTGACATTAACAACAACACATAAGCAGTTACAAGAACAACAAAAGCTCTGAACTAAATGCAAAATATCAGATCATTACAACATGTTACAATATGTTGAAAATAAAGTCAGAGATTTTTTTGAAAATGGAAGTCTTAAAATCTGTACTCAATGGCAATAATAATAATGGCATAAGTCTGTGATCATTGTAGATGTGGTTGATACTTTGCCTGTGTTTGGACTGACTGAAGGACATTTTTTATTAATTTTTTTATTGATTCATCTTATATTGCGTATCACTGCGATGAAACCTTGGATGAGGACTCGTTGGCGTTTGAAGTTGCAATACCAGATCTTGCCCAGGCTACAGAATTGATGCATGATCTTATTAATGATACTTAATATTTTTCAATTATTTTTAGAGAAAATGTCTTGTACCCATAAATATACCCTGTGTGATGTTATTGGCCAGAAAAATCCTGGGCTTTAGTCACACACACGTGTAATGATCTGTGCTCCTTTCTGTTGGTGTTAAACAGTAATATGTGAGTAGTTGTTGAGTGAAGCATTTTGTGGGTGCTCCAGAATCTTTAAAGAAGTTTTTCTTTGTTGAAATGACCAATGTGTCTTATTTGTACACATTTAAAATTGTTACAACAAGACAGATAGTAATGACTCATGCTCAAAACAAGCACAATCCATAATGTCAAAGGTTAAAAATAAGCAAATATATATTTAAACAATGATAATTATCTGGCACTATAAAAATAAGATTTTAAATCTTGTTAAGTTGCAAAAAAAAGAAGATTAAACATTAACATTTATTTATGGGTTTTAACTAACAATATTCTACAGAGCCATAAAGTTACATTGCCAGTACTGTGGTATTATTTATTTACTGTAAACTTGTGGTGGTACACAACACCTGTAGCCACAGCTGCCCTGGGGAAGACTGATGGAATTGAACCTGATAATTTGTGCCATTGGCCCCTACCACCACCACCAATCACTTACACACACATACTGGGTTTCCATGCTTTTTGGGGACACTACATTGACTTAGGGTCACTTCCTGGAGACCGATCCTAACCTGCACCATAGTTACTACTTGCTAATTTTAATCTAATGCCTTCATCTATTTCAACACATGAAGTTCTGCTCTAATAATAAAGGAATTATGTCATGGGGAACTGAATTTTGTCTCCGTAATGGGAGGCAGGTCCCCATGAATTGAGTGTGTATACAGATTTTAGTCCCCACAATGTGATAAATACCCACCAAATTATTTCATGGTCAAGGCAGATGAAGTGTCTTGCTCATGGGCACAACTCCAATATGCATTGGTCAGAGCTGAGATTGAACCACAAACCCCTGGATTTGTGAGTGGATGCACTAACCCCTGAACCACTGCTCTTTTCTTTTCTTTTCTTTTCTTTTCTTCTTTTTGGTCTAACTATACAACATTATCTCTTTTTATATTTCTCCCAGAGATAGTGCTGTCTCATGTCTACCTAATCAATCATAAACCCAAACATTGTGGACAAAGCACAGAAAATATCCTTCCTAAATGCTATGTTTTGGTCATAGCTGTAATAAATGGAGACTGGTGGTGATTAATGTAATGTTTGTGCTCTATAATGGCCTCAGTAATCAGCACGGCCATCCCATCCATCATGCTTGGTTTCCAGGTGCCTCGTGCGGGTCCCTGCTAGCCGCTGTCGCTCACTGGGACTCTGGGTGGCGCCGTACTAAAGTGGCAGCCATGATGGATACCCCTCTATTATCAGAACGTGCTGCGCTGCCCCATGTCTGCTCGGAATTCTGAATTATATAGGACATGTATTAATCGACTGCAGATAAGGTCTAATGAAGTGGGAGTATGTATTTAAGCAGGACGATTTCCCACGATGTTGCTACCACCCAATCACAACTTTTTTTGCAGGTCCAAAATATAACATAAGAACAGTAATATTAAAAAAATAAACTTTAAATCTAATTTTTACAGCCATTTTAATTGCACAAAACATTATCTTTCCAGTACAGCCCTTGGTCTATGACTTTGACCTGTGAGGTGCCCCAGGGGTCAATCTTGGGACCTCTTTTGTTCAATTTTCTATGCTGAAGTTGTTTTAACTACACCCACCTCTTTAATGTAACCTATCAATCAAATACCACATTGTAATGTTTCGTAGTCACTTCATATCAAATACATAAAACAACAAATTGCTAGCCAAAACTTAATGGCTGCTTTCACAACCAATTACCTTTCAAACCACACAATGATCGCCTTCTCTGTCCCCTCTTTCATGTCACTCTTGCTACGTTGCAACCATTCTCCACCCCATCTCGACCGCAGCAGCAGACCTATCAACTTCCTCAGCCTCTCCATGTCTATTTATTATGGGACGGCAGTGGGAGTGGTCATCCTCGGAACTGAAGATAGCATTTCAAACCCACTCAGATCTGCTGGCCTACAGGTTGGCAGTGCAATTCGAGCTCGCACAGATGAATACTGTGGCTGTGCAAGACTCTTTAGCAAGACCCTTAACCTACCTCGCCTCCCGGTATCACGTACGCTGGTGTGTGAATATGTGAGTGAATGGGTGAGTTGTTCCTTGATGTTCTTTGAGTGCCTTGAAAAGTGCTACGTAAAGTTGACCAGTAATTTCAAAGAGACTACTTATGGCATATATCTCTTTTAAGCCACCATGCCTACAAGCGTATATTGTGGAAAATTTGAGGCGCATACATTCACATAGAAGAGAGAATGATGCATTATGGTGCCAGTGGTTTTCTCCTGACAGCGGAGTGTTATTAGCTGTAGATAGTGCTGCTGTAGAGTGCTGGCTTGGTGCTTTTTGTCTCTGACGTGGCACATCGTACTGAACTGCAGACATGTACAGGGCACCTCAGGGACCACGGGTGGAGAGAGGGAAAGATTAGAGTCAAGATATGCACTGGGGGAGTCGAGCACTGTTTTAGATTTGGAGCGCTGTGAAATATGTTGTTTTCGTTAAATGTTGAACCTGTATGCTACTATTTTGTGTTGGTGCTGGCTGCTGTTACCGTTTAGGGTGTGCATTCGAGACTACGCCACGGAATTAAAAGTAAACGATTTGCCATTTTATGTAACAAAGGCAGCTTGATTGATTTGAATAAAATGCCGATTATACTTGTTGAGGTAACAATCATTTTGGGTCACCACTCACTCCAAAGCTCAAAATGCATGGTTCCACCTTTTGATGTCATTAGGAGGTTTTTCAAGAAGTTTTCCTCCATATTTATATATATTTTTCTTCAGGGGTCAAATTGCTTACGCTAACTTTATATTGTCTTAGCAGCTTGACATATATAACCCAATCAGCCAGTACCAGTGTCACTTTTTCCCCTAACTTCTTATAGTCTTATTCAAACTATAGCTGTGCAATTCATTGACTTTTAGATTCAGTCATTTCTCCTCCTCAGTGATCAGCTTGAGTCTTCTTAATCGAGAGGTCTACAGCCAATAAGGAGTTTGGTTTGGAGCAGGGTTCAGACTTTGGGGGAAGAAATATGACTACGGGGTGACAGTAGCTCAGTTGGTAGAGTGTTCATCCTCTCATCCAAAGATTGGCAGTTCAAATCCTTCTCTAGACGTAAACATCATTGGAAGAGAGTCAGATCCACTGACCTACGGGTTGGCTGTGCGATTCCAGGTTTCACAGATGAATGCTGCCATTGTGTCTTTGGGCTGGAGACCAACCTCGTCTCTAGTGTCTGCATACACTGGTGTATGAATGGGCGTGTGGTTCCTCTATGAAAAGTGTTTTTTAGTTAAAAGGCAGTGATTCAAATTCGGCATTTCTTACATTCAGGAAACTAATATTTGAAGACATTTTTATTTTTTCTTTTATAAGACAAAAAAAAAAATGGGTGAGTGGTTCCTTGATGTGCTTTTGTGCATTAAGTGCCTTGAAAAGTGCTACAGTAATTGACCAGTAATTTCAAAAAGACTACTTATGGCATACAGTATATCTCTTTTTAAGCCACAATAATATAACCATAAATAACCATAAACCACCATGCCTACAACCGTATATTGTGGAAAATTTTAATAATAAATGTTTTTTTTTAGCCTTTTTTGTATAACTACCTTATACTCATACCTTATCTATACTATAGAAATGACAAAAGAATCTGAATTTTAGGTTGTTTCACAATCATACGCTTTCCAAAGTAGTTAAAAAAACTGACAAATGCACAATATCCCTTTAAAAACAACTTATTTAATGACCAAACTCTCTGAAACTTCCCTGCTGTAATCCGTGCTGTCCTCTACTTCCCCTTCCAAAGCGCTCCGTCGCTGTGGGCTGCTGTGGTTGGCACTCTGACAGGACTGGGGCGTGGTACTGATACATGGGACAGCTCTCCGCTCTGTCCGCTCGCTAGCCCCCCAGCTCCCTGCTTCATCTCACCGATAGCAGATGCTGGCCGGGGGGCGCGTGTAGCTGCTGTGTGCCTAATGCGTATGTCAAAGCGCACCTCCCTCACGCGTGCCACAGGGGGCGCTCTTGTC
>KN486633.1:146547-158099 GCA_000787095.1 Periophthalmodon schlosseri
GGGAAAAAGTGGGGTTACAGGGTTTGCTATGGGCGGAGATGTCAGGAGGGTTGCGGAGGAGAGGATGAGATCAAATATGTGGACATGTCTGTATGGTTTTCAGAAGTGCAAGGTTAAAATGAAACAGCTGTTTTGATATGTTTGTGTTTTTCAGATCAAAAAGATTGGTTAATGAAAAAAAAAGTCTATTTTTAAGAATAGCAAAGAGTTTCAAGCTTTATCTTCAGATCATATTTCACACCCCAAAAACATGAAAGAATGAGTAGACATGTTCTTCTAAGCGCTGTGGCAATGCAATGGAAAAAAAACCAAAAAACCAAAAAAAAACCCTTTAATTATTTAAAGCATGTTTTTTTTGTGATCATTTTTTTTTTTTGTTTTTTTTAAGTGTTGATATCATCTGCAGTTACAGTTACAGTTAAACTCCACACCTCCCACCTGTTCTCACCAAGATCCCTTTTTGATGGGCATATACGAAGAAGAAAAAAAAATACACAATAAGGAAAAAAATATATAAATATAGTAATAATAAAATATTAATAAGACATATTTGTTTTATATGTTTAATTATTTATTAATTTATTTCATTTTCAATTTTATTTCTTAACGAACTTAACCGATCGCAGAAATGCAAGGTCTGTCATTAAAACATGGTGGCATACTTGAGAATAGTTTGGAATGGAACAAATACAAATTACCATCATTAATATCGCTCATACTATTCATTTGCCTGACCAGCCAGTCCCTCCTATTTTCTGTTCGAGTGCAGAAGACCAATCGACAGTTATCTGGGATGGTCCAATCACAGTTGCGAATTTGAACAACTCCTCTTGAACATTCTCGTATCATTCAGAACAAAATATATCACTTTTACCACAGATTACCACAGTTTCTTAATCCTCTGTGTCATTTTATTATTCTTTTTTACTCAAGCCGTCATGTTTGTTTTGACACGAATTGACCATGCACTTCTCTGATTGGTTCATTTGCCGGTCAATCACGCCCACTGGATTTTATGGAGACAGGATACTGTTCCTGACCTTACGTGTTTGTACTTAAAGTGTTGTAAAAGCATCTGGCAGGCAAACTACTACTACTACTACTACTACTACTACTACTAATACCACTACTACCTTTCTTTTCTAGCATATAGAACATTAAACAATCTTAAAATGCTCGAATAAACAATACAAATCGCACAATTATCAGATAGATAACTCCACTCTCTCCACTGCACTCCTCACTATACAAAAATGGTATTATTTTTTCACTTTTTGTTTGGACTTGTCTCCTCTCCCCTTTACAGCGCACTTGTAATATCTGCTGCCGTAGCATTTATCCCTACACTTCTCCCTCTCCATATTCACTCGACATTCCCCTATACACACATCGAGTATTAGCATTGTGTTTGATTCATCCCCGTTTGTTCCTTTGTGTCGATAAAGGGCATGACGCTGGCTCGGCGGGAGGGCTGCGGTATTGTTTGGCTTCTGAATCCCATTTCTGAGCGGCATGCTGCGAAACGCGAGACGTGCGACGCAGAGCAGGGGATGGGTCTGCTTTTCATTAGGCTAATATTTCTCTGGCGCATTGGACACTCCATTATAAACTCTATGGTGACTGCGCAACCAGCAGTAGAAAACGTGAAAGGGTTGTTGGTGTAGTACTTGTGGTATAACCGGTAGTAGTAGGGCACAGTAAGGCGACAGTGGCACAGTAGTTAGAGCATGAGTTTATTTTTGTTTACTACATTACACGTGTTGAATCAGTGAGAAATCGCAGACTAAATCTTGACTAAAACTAAACTCCAATAATTTCATTTACCATATTTTCCGGACTATAAGTCGCACTTTTTTTCATAGTTTGGCCGGGGGTGCGACTTATACTCAGATGCAATTTATATGTGAAATATATGTTTTTTTCTTTATAGTTTGGCGGGGGTGCGACTTATACTCAGATGCAATTTATATGTGAAATATATGTTTTTTTCTTTATTACTATGCATTTTTTGGCTGGGGCGACTTATACTCCAGCGCGACTTATACTCCGGAAAATACCGTACTAATAAACTGTAAACCTGCTTCTAAAAATTTCCACCAAACTTGAACAATCATGAACAAATTCTGATATCTTAGTGTTAATTGTAAGTTTGTTTACTTCCACTTTTACTACTTTGCACTGCTCACTCTGAATCTCCAGACATGGGCGGAGGGCAGAGGATGGGCCCAGAGCCAGCCGTCAGACAGAGGAGCTTTTCATTAGGCTAATATTTCTCCTGTGCATTGGCCGCTCCACTCTGCTCGCTCGTCTCTCACTGCAGAGCCAACGCGTCGGCCGCTGATGGGAGACCTCCTGACCCAGCCTTTTAAATGATATGAAAGAGTCCCGAGGTGCGCGCAGAAATGACATGGATTTATTACAATGGCTTCTGCAGACCGCCAGACGAAATGTTTTACACCGGCTTGTTTCAGTGAGGGTATTGTGGCTAGTCTCAGTCCGGTAATGTGGTTTTAGCTAAGACTAGGTTTTTATTTAAATATAAGAGACAAGTGGAAGTAACAGCGTGGTAATAGGATGTGAACTTCATGGTAACTAAAAGTGTACTTTTGGTAATTACGTGCAAATTGATATTTTCTTGATAAAAATTAGACCAGTCGCTCCTGTCTGTATCTGATCATGGAGCATTTTATTATCAGCGACAGGAAGTGGACTGTTAGCATGCTAATGTTTGTTAACTTTACCCTAATGGGAAACTCCGCTCTGGCATCTGAAAGTTCTGAAAAGAGTGTGATTCTTTTGTTGTGCACTTGTAATACCTGAACTTTGAACCAAGCTGCCTCCATTAGCTTTTGCTAAAAATGCTAATAAAGCTAAAGCCATGTATACATCATATATCAGTGTATGTAAAATCCATTCAGCAACAGAATTCTGGAGCTTTTTGGGCTTTAAAATGATTGAAATGTGTCCATGTTGGTAGCTGAAGTTGGTAAAAAAAAACTTTGCAGCTCAATGAGTTAGATCTACTAATCCAAAACATTGGCGCATTGCTGTGCACATCTGTGAAATTTTGTCTGATGGCTGATGTCTCTTATATATCAGATCCACTCCTCAAAGTATCGCACTTGTAATGCAGTCCATACTCCCTGCGTGGCCTGTCATGTGGTCCAGATGATGAAAGCTGTTTTGTCCTAATGGTATTTGCGGTGAGGATATTGGACTGCGGTCCTCTCAAAGATCCTTCTGCTCTGCACACTCCTCTGCCCGGTGGAGAAAAACGAGCCCAAATTAGCACCCAGCCGAGCATATTTAGTTACCCATCATCTCCATTAGTTTACAGAGGGCCACTCCACACACCTCAGCAGTCTGCCAGATGGATGACGCAGTCTGCGAGTCTGAAGCATGGCCACAGCACAGGAGGTTTTCAAATGGGGGGCCGTGGTGTGAGGGCTGGGGTACTGTGGGAATATGTTTCTTATTATTCTTATGATTTATTAACGTAAAAAATGTTTGAAATGAAATAATCAATAACTCAACATCTGTGGCTATGTGCGCAGCAGCTGGTGAAATGTGTTTTCTTTTGCTTTATGGTGGAACACGTGGTAAAGAAACGACTGGCTAAAATATCTAGTGCTGTAGTCAACACTCTTGGTCAACTAAGAACATGTCCTGCTGATCGATTAGTCGACTAAAAGAGGGGTGAAGTAAAAGCTCTGAAAACTATTGCGTATCTTTATGTATCTGACCCAAACTGCACACACAAGGCTACACCTGCAGGGGGAGTTCATGCAAAAACAACTATTTATGCAGTAAAAACCTTTATGTTGTCCCATATAAATCCTTAAAAATCCAAATAAAATGATTAGTTGACGTCGGGTGGCGTCGGGTTTATGCGCAAAGTCTATGGGGGATCTACCGTATCTTGCGTAAATGCCATACAGCGGAACATTCCAGGCGCAGCAAGAACCATGGAGACAAACAGTTACACAGTGCACCTTTTATTTGTTTCACCTACCAATTGGAATGGGATTGAACTCTACCAATATATAGACAGATATAGTTAATGGAGATACGAATCTTGAGTCTATCCGATTCAATTAGCAGGTGTGTAATTGACTTAACATATTGCTGATTTGATATCTTGAGGGCTTCACTGTACACATTCGGCACACTGCTTTGGTTCTTATCGCTAATCTGAAAACAGCGGCCGGTAATGGACTGGTATACCCCCGCCCCCCCCATCTCTCCTCTCCCCCCTCTCTCCTACACGGGCCCTGGCTCTGGATCTAAAGACTCCGGGAGAATCAATTAGCTGGATAGGGATCTCTACCTAAAGACACAAAAGCTACTGTCCGATCCCCCAGGCCGTGCAGATCTCCTTGCGCAGATCTGGTTAAGTCCCTCAGCTCTGTGGGGCGTTCAAGTAAATCATGCTGGTAAAATGAAGATAGGGATTTTAAGAGCGCAGACAAGCAAATGCTGATATGTTATGCTGGCGTAGATTATACAGCAAGGAAATGTGTTTGATTTACTGTTTTAAAGAAGACATTGTTCCAGTGTCTGCTCTATAGTTATACTCTATGACACCCGTGGATCATTATGTTATAATTTGGACGTTTTAATCATACATATTCATATTGATCTAAAATGACTTAATAAAAGAAACGAATCCGCTGACTTCCGCGTTAGAAAACTGCGGTGCCCAATGGGATCTGACGTTGACGTAAATGTCATGAAGTTGTTGTCACCTCTGATTGATAGCTGCACGTCACGCTGGCGAGTAGCGGATTTTTGTACCAAAATGACTACACGACTCCGCCCAATCCTACGCATATAACCTATTAAGAAAATAAAATTGGAGAATTAATTATGTACAGAGCAGGGGGCGTGTGGCGGTGAAAACGGGGGTAGATCGGCAATGTGGTGTCTTGAAAATAAGCGATTAAAGATTGCTCAAACATGCTTGAATCACTCCAAATACAACTTTGAGAGGGTAAATGAGAAGGAAACAACTATAACATGGTTAAATACTCTGAAAAATCGATTTTACAGAATAGATCTGCTTTAAACAATGCGTGACTAAGTGTACAGCATATTTCCCTCAAATTAGTAGTACAGTTGAAGTAGATATTGTGGTAAAAGTTGTGTAAGTTACAGAAATTCCAGTGTACTTATAAAAAGCATTTAATGGTGCTGTAAAAATAGGTTTTATAAACGTGAAAACAGAACTAGTTACTTATTCCTCACACCAGGGTTTAGTTTAGTCAGCCTTCACTCCAAAGCTCAAAATACTCCATTTCATCTTGTGACATCATTAAGTGGCAATCCAAATAGTGCCCCGTCTGTGTTTTTAAAGCCCATATACACCGTCACAAATCAAATTGACTAGACCAAGATACATCGATCTAAACGACAAAGCTATAACAGCTATTGCGCTTTGCCTCATTTGATCTGCTTCCCTCCTCACAAAAAACAGAGCTTAATATGTTTCATTATTTTTACCAGTATAATTCATTTATTATTACTAAACGTGAAATACTGACGCCAAAGTGCTCAAGAATAGTTTGATAAATCTAAATAGTACTTTTAAAGGGACTGTACCTGATTTTTCCCCATTTAAATAAAGTCAGATCTGTTTTGTTTTGCTCCAGTACAGATAAATTGTAAAAGTAGGTCTTAGGGTCAATTTTCAAACCAGGAAGTTATGCTGGTGTGCTGTTAGCATGCTAGTTCCTGTTAGCATTATTGTGACAGCGAAACTGCACTGTGGCCCCTGAAAGTTGTGAAACGCACTTATGAACTCACCGCAGTGAATAATACGGATGCCGGAAATGCATTAGAAAAGTCAGGAATAACTTTGAACCATTGTGAACCATTCCAAAGTGCTTTAAACACATTTATTACGTACTGCATTATGGTTCCAGCGTGAATGGGTACAGACCTACGTACAAGGAGTAACAACTCTACAACAGAAGTGCAAAACTGGCGCATGAAAAGTAGCCCTGCCAATTTATCACTGGTGACATTTCTGATATAGTATTTAGAGTACTATTGTGCACGTGAAGAAAGCTTCCCGGGGCTTGGAGAGTTGCTGAGTGCCGTGTGCAGCAAGTGGGAGTTGGATGGTAGGAGCAGACAGGTGCAAATTATTCCTACTTATCTGTATTATAGTGTAAGGCTGCGCAGTGCAAAAAGGCCTGAGCTAATGGAGCAGATTCTGAACAGGGACGTGAAAGCATAACAAGTGAGGCTGTGACCGGGTTTTTCCAAGTTTTAGTGCACAAGAGAACAGGACATACTTTGCTGGAACTCTCAAACTTACTGTTGTGTATTCATAATTCAAGGCTTTTTGGAAATTGTGTTTTTTGACTCTCACACGACGCGAGAAGGTCCCAGGTTCATTGGCAGGTGTGGATGGGGCTTGGGTTGGGGTGTAGTTTGCAGGTTGTGCGTGTGTTTTCATAAGTCTCCTCCAGTGTCCTGGTTACAGATTAAGTTTAACCAGGATGGGCTTATATTAGCAAATTGATTCAACTCAATACCTTTTTGATTGCAACCAATATCGAAAATGTTTTGTTTTCTGAATGTGAACCAAACTAAACAAAAATAAAACTATGTAATCCCTCGTCGTCCAGGTCTGATCCATAATAAAAGCCTAAAATAAAATTTGTCAACTTGAGAAAAAGTTGTTTGTGTTTTGTTCTTGTTTCTTTTAGCACCCATTAAGAGCTGAATGAATATGCTAAGTATGACTCAGGCACAGTGCACACTTACTGTAGCTCAATAGCTTACAAAAATAAACTGTAAACAATAGGTGTTTTCAGTTTCAGTGTAGCTAGCTTCTCCCTTCAGATAGATATAAGGCAGTGTCCACCAGAAATCTGACCAGAACTGAAGAAATAGCTTGGATGAGCAGCCAAACATCTTTATTCCTACAACTTTTTGTCCAGCACTGCATTTTTTTTTTTTACTTATTTATGTAGCATTTACTTTTTATTGTTCAAAAATGCATTCTTGCTGTGAGCAGGGTTGCCTCACAACAGATCTAAGTTGTGACGTGGGCTGGTGGCACCACCTGCTTAACTCCATGGAGAAAGAAAAGTTTAAGTCTATCTACAATTCTAGAAATTGTAAAATCCACTGAGAGCCCCTCTTCTTCCTGAACGATCTTGACGGGAGCCATTCTCGGTCGATAATGTGTAGAACTCAATTCAGAATGCTGCACATGACGTTAGCAAGGTTACAACTGCCTTGCATCTCTGCTTTAACTGACTCTTATTTGGCCTGGATGGGGTTATTAGATGGGGGCATGGATCTTTGGTATTGCACTTTACATCAGAACTACGCAGTGTTTGATGTTCTAAATGAAATCTGTTCTTTTCTATGACAAAGACAATAAAATCTTGAATATCTTGTATCTCCTCCTGCTTATCTCCAAGGAAATGTTGCTCCTTTGGCAAAAATGGTAAACGGTCACATTTTTACATAGTCACTCAAAGCGCTTTACATCAAGGAACCACTCACCCACTCACACACACATTCAGACACTGGGTGCGAAGTGGGTTAAGTGTTTTGCCCAAGGACACGACAACAGCATTCGTCTGTGGGAGCTGGATCCGACCGCTCGACCGACGATGTTTACGTCAACCATCGGATCAGTGGACAAACACTCAACTGAGCTGCTGTAGCTAATGTTCCACAGTATTTCATTAAGCAAATCTACCTCCACAGACGATGTTGTGACGTACGGTTTGAACTTTCTATTTCCGTGGAATCGTGCAGGTGACGTGCCATCTCCAGAAATTTTCAACAGATCGAGCATCAGCCCAAGATGAATGAATGTCAACATAATGAGCTCTTTATATGAATGGAATATATTGTAAGAACCAGGCTAGCGATTACCCCGCAACACAATATATTACATTAACGCACTGCAGACGTACTGTACCGGCGCCGCCAAACTATTCAAATGAACCTGTTATAAAAGTAATTATTTTGTCCTCTCCTCCCGCACCATTTAGCACATTTAAAACAAGGCCCAGGCAAATAAATGAACGTGAATATTATAACCTTGAGGCAGGCGCGCTCCGCAGTCCTGTAATTGTACTTTTAAAAGGTCCTTGGATGGAAATGGGGGAGCGCGTTTTCGGAAGTGCTGCAGTGTTGAATCCATCATTTTCACTGTGTCGCGTTCGGGAGTGGACACCATGCATAACTGCTACCTGCCATGTCCTCGCATTGTTCATCTTCTGTGAGGTGTAAGCACTCACAAGCTTCTCCTGCCCGCCGTGAATATTAAACAGAGCGTGGGTTGTGGATACAGACAGGTAAGGGGGTTGTAATTCGGAGAAGGATGCTGACGTGGGAGTATGTTTTGACTTAATTAAAAATAGCCAACTTTTTATATGCTAAAGATCGTTGATTGAAAGTAATATCCTAAATATAAGGGTTCAGACTTAACCTCAGCCACGAATTGGGATTATAAAAAAAAGTTAATGTGATGAGTTTATAAGCCATATCAGAGCATAGTTTTGCAGTCACAACAACTAGCATACTAATAGCACACTTTCTGGTTCATGGAGATAAATAATGCTTTATAATTAGATGCAGACAGCGCACAGCAGACTATTTTTGAGTTGCTTTTACAATATATTAAAAAATACAGCCCCTTTAAGTACTTTAACTTGTTCCCTCATCAAAACATACCTGGGATTTTACATTTTAGTATTTTGCTTCATTCACGCTTGTTTCATTAATCATTTTTTTGCTCTGAACCTCTGAAATCACAGTTTGAATTTTCCAAATTGTTGTGTCACAGGTAAAAATCATGACTTCTTTTCTTCACAAGAATGTAATATGTCAAAGTAGAGTTTGTTGTTTCATTGCAGCCTCATGACTCTTCTTATACTGTTATTTCTTTTGACTGCTCCTTCTCCTTCATTGCGACTGTATCCCATGTCTCTGCCAATCACCTGCTCCCACCTGCACCTGCTGCCCCGCCCACCCGCCTCTCCATACGTCCGGTATGTGCACCATGCTATACAACCCTGACAGCATATGATTAAAAATATATTTCATAGGTATTATTGTTGTGTTTTGTTGACATTTTTACCTTGTGAGTTGAAAGAAATGTTCAATGTGCTATCACACTTACTTTGTGTGAGGCAAGATGGTGCCAGTGTGTACCAGCCATCGTCGACCTGCTCTTATTAAACTGTTGCTTGCTGTGGCATTGCTTTGTAGTTTGTGCCAAGATATCTTTGGACTGCAACAATCACACTTATTGATCTAAAATGATCTCACGAATGATTTCTTAATCACACCAGAGACACGTGCCTGCTGCACGAGCATCTAGTGGGGTCTATCAGTTCTACATTTTTGAACAGGACGTCAATGGACTTGCTTCTTTTATTAAGCTGTGTTAGATATATATTGTGGTTTACAATGAACAAAATATAAAGTACCTACATACGTATGTTATAGTTTAAAGGCGCTGTACCTGATTTTTACTGTTTTAAAATTTTGAAAACGTAATTTTAAACGGTTTGCAGTGGTCCAAAGTTATTCCTCGCTTACCTTATGCATTCTGAGCATCCTATTTATTCACCACAATGAGTTCACAAGCGCTTTTCACAACTTTCCAAGACAAGGGCAGATAATAATAATAAAATGCTTTATAATCACATGCAGACAGCACACAGCAATCATATTTTAACAGCTGGTGCAGACCCTTGGGTAGCCTATATAGCCTATTTCAAAACAACTGTGCAAACTGTAGATGTTGTTTTACAATGTGGAACTCATCTAAAAAAAATCATTTGAGACTCTTGCATGTTGTTGTGTCTATAATTACAATCATTAAACCCTTCTGAAACAAAGCATGCACAGGGAGAGATGGAAAAGGTACGAATCAACACCATCCACTCGCTGTACTACGCCGCTCCAATTAGCATATGATAATTAGTTCTGGACAATTGGCCTCCTGGATGGTTTCATTAAAAAAGTATCGCGCTGGGATCTCGTTAGCGTGCTAATATAAGGAGAGCGGTCCAACCTGCTTCCCCCTGGTGGATGCTATCGCTCAGCGCCGCAGGGCTATCGGCTCCTCCATCTCTCCAGTCATGTGCAAGTGGAGTGTCAAGTACTGCATTTGATTTCACTATGTCCTCAAGGCCAGACACTACAGGCAAAACTTTGTATTTTATTTTTTACTTTAAAAGCTGTTTAAAATGTGTTCATTCAGATCACCACTTAAAGAGGGCGCATTTTACTTCTATGGGGTATTAACTGCTAATACATAATATATTTAGATCACCATGTTTCCTTTTATTGTTTGTTTTATTGTATTGTCTATTTCTGCTGAAACAATGTATTAACATGTTTTATAAGTTTCACTTTCATTTTTGATGCTTTGAGCCCCTCCTCCCTTTCCTTCCCGTGTTAAGCCCCTCCCCCTTCAGAGCACTATCACAACACAATCAGCTGCATCCCACTAATGAAACTACTGCACATCACATCAGGTTTGTCAAGTTGCTGTGCACAGTTTTGTATCATGTTTTTGTATATTTATGGAGAATTGTCGTGTGGGAGCGTGGGTGACGTAGGCTTGTGGGCGGAGCATTGGACAGAATCTTACAGCTAACTGTAAGTACGGTTTGAATAGTGTCCGGGAGAGATCGAGTACGTAAACATGCATGGATGACATCTAAAATCGCTTCAGGCATGTTTTTGATGAGGAAAGCAAATTAAACATAAACATCATTGGTAGAGCGGGCAGATCCATAGGTGTGATTCCAGCTCCCACAGATGAATACTGCCGTTGTGTCCTTGGGCAAGACACTTAACCCACCTCGCCCCTAGTGTCTGCGTGTGTGTCTGTGTGTGTGAATGTGTCTGTGAATGGGTAAGTGGTTCCTAGATGTAGAAAGATTAAAAAAAACAAAAAAATGCCAGTTAGATCTAACCTGTAACTTGTCCTAGTGCCATGACCTGCTTGTCTCCATGGGGATAGACACCTTCAATGCCATACTGTGTAACATTCCAGTCAAAACAATAACATCTACACCAGTTACATAGTGCACCGTTACATTTTGTTTTCTTTTTTCACATTCACCTAAACTTTCATTGGCCCTGTCTTCTGAGTGTTTACAGATTGTTTTGTGCTCCCTGAGCATATAATTATTCACCAGTGGAATGATTGATTGCGGCCACCTTGATATGCAGGACAAGAAACAAAAAAAAAAAACTGCTAATTTGAAAGAAGTCAAACATAATGGCTGGGAAATCCCTGGATGGTTTTAGCACCTGTCATAGAAGGAGAGAGAGAGAGAGGGATTGGGTTAGAGGCTGCCAGCTGGATAAGGATGGAACGTAAGGAGAAAGAGAGAACGAGAGAGTGAGAGAGAGAGGGGGGTGGGTGAAGATAGAGAGAGAGAAAGGTAGGGAGAGAGGGGTGTGGGTGAGAGAGACAGAGAGAGAGAGAGGTGTATGAGAGAGAGAGAGAAAGAGAAGGGGGTAAATGAGAGGGGTGGAAGAGAGAGAGAGAAAGGGAAAGA
>KN486634.1:1510-37321 GCA_000787095.1 Periophthalmodon schlosseri
CCTCGGTCTGGTCCTGGTCTGGGCTCTGGTCCAGGGGGGGTCTATTGGAGGACTGGGGGGGAGCAGATGCAGAACTAAACCGGGTCTAAGTCCGGACTAAAGCCTGCGAAAAGGTCCACATTAATAACCCAACAGTTCTGGTCCGGCTTTGTGTCCCCGAGAGACAAGCGTGGACTTTTCCATCAATTATCCTTTTGTGGTGCGAGTGACGCCTCTCTCCGCCGCACAAGAGATGGGACTGGCCCAAAGGAAGCGACAATAGAGGATCTCCGAACACCATCCAATAAATAACAAGGGAATTACTCGCCTGTCGTTGTTTCTTCATCAGAGTGAGAGTTTATTCGCTCATTAACTTTCCACTAACCAGGACAATAGAAGATCTTTGACCATGTAATAATAAATAATGTGTAAAGTAATGTGATGAATGGGATTTCGTCAGAGTGAGATGTTGGTCACTTGGATTTCAAAATTGGTAAATGTTTGGGTTGTTTTCAACATCAGAGTGAATATCTGCTCATTAACAATAAGAATGACAATAGGGGATCTGACCATTTGTCAATAAATAATGGGTCTTCATCTGAGTGAGACCTCGCTCAGTAGAATTTGAAAATTAGTAAATGTTTGGGTTGTTTCTACATCAGAGTGAGAGTTTATTTGCTCATTAACTGGGACAACAGAGGATCTTTGACCATATATCATGAAATAATGGGTCTTCATCAGAGTGAGACATCGGTCAGTTGGATTTCAAAATTAGTAAATGTTTGGGCTGTTTCTACATCAGAGTGGCACTTTAGTCTTACTAACTTTATATTAAGAATGACAATAGAGGATCTTTGACCATGTAACAGTAAATAATGTGCTAAGTAATGTGACAAATGGGTCTTCATCAAAGTGAAACACTGGTCAATACAGTTTCAAAATTTATACATTTTTGGATTGTTTCTACATCAGAGTAACTCTTTGCCCATTAACTTTACACTAGCCCTGACAATAGAAGATCTTTGGCTTAATGGCAAACAAGTATGTGTGTGTGTGTGTGTGTGTATCAGAGTGAGACCTCATTCACAATTTTTTATTGCATTGCAAACAATAATACATAATTTTTGAACAAACACAAGTACATGCTTTGATTTCTCAATAATTTTCTAATGCATGGTGACAATAGAGGATCTCTGATTAAGATGATCAGAGATAGTATGATGTAGTAAATAACTGTAAGAGTTTTTGATTCAGAGTGACAGCTCCTTTGATCATTTTCATGTTATAGTGGATGACAATAGAGGATCTTTAAGTCTGAACACAATCCTTTATATGCTTTACATTAAGGAACCACACATTCACACATTCATACACCAGTATGAATGTTGCCCAAGGACACAACAACGTTATTCATCTGTGGGAGCTGGATATCCAAACTGACAGCTCTACCAACGATGTTTATGTTGAGTGCGGGATTTGAACCACCAACCTTCAGATCAGAGGATGAGCACTCTACAAACTGAGTTACTGCTGTCCAATTTGCAGTAAGTTTTCTCTAGGATGACAATAAAGGATCTTTGACCAATATCCCATTAAAAAAAAAAAAAGTCATTTGTGAGTCAGAGTGAGACTTCATGTGTACATTCATATTCCACTGCAGGTGCAACAGGGATACAGGCTGTTAGTATGGATGTCAAGATTTTTGGCATTCAATTGCTTTATTAATGACAATCGAGGATCTTTGACCTTTTTAAAATCCCATCATGTAGAGTAGGACATTCATATTGTCATCAGTGAGAGACTTGATTCTTCCATTAGTACTAAGCTGTATGCAATAGAGGATCTTTGAAGAGTACGTAAGCTTGGATGAGTGGACAGTGAAATATCGTTCACAAGTTGGTATGATCCTGTACTTGGTTTGGTCTAAGAACTTGTCTCGGGTCTTGGTCTGGTACTGGTCTAGTCCTGGTTTCAGTCCTGGTGTAGTCCCTGGTTTGGATACTGATTTTAGTCCCAGTCTTGTCTGGTCCTGGTCTAGACCTGATCTTGTTCTGGTCTGGTTCTGGTCTGGTCCTGGTCTTGGTCCTGGTCTTGGTCTTGATCTGGCCCTGGTCTTGTTCCTAGTCTTGGTCTTGGTCCTGGTCTGGTCCTGGTCTGGTCCTGGTCTGGTCTCCTGTTCTGGTCTCTTAGTCTGGTTCTCCTGGTCTAGTCCTGGTCTGGTCCTGGACTGGTCCTGGTCTAGTCCTGGTCTGGTCCTGGTCTGGTCTCCTGTTCTGGTCTCTTAGTCTGGTCTCCTGGTCTGGTCCTGGTCTGGTCCTGGTCTGGTCTCCTGGTGTGAGCACAGATTGAGAAGGCTGGCTCCTGTTTTATAGCAGTATTGAGTACTTTATGTACTTTTACTGCGTTTTTCACAGTATTTTGTCTGTTTTTATGGCCTCTGTAAAGTCTGTGGGTGGCTCAAGACCAGAACTGGTTCAGAGAGACTTAGACCTGAGTCTAAGTCCAGGATTATAACCAGACCAGATTGAAGGGTGGACTACACTACAGGGGACCACTACTCCACTGAGGCGCATTTTATTTTATTTCATTTCATTTCATTTCATTTTACCTTATCTTATCTTACTCAGACTTGTTCTATTGTACTCAGGGGTTTCTAAAGTGTTTTTTTTTTTTTTTTTTACCTCATTTAATCCACCTCTATATGGGCTCCATTAGTCACATGAAGCACACTGAGGCGGGACTGGACTTTTTGCCATGTTCGCTGCAGCAGAGCCTCATCAATGGTTCAATCACATCTGTATCTTTTGCTTGTATCTTTGTTTAGTTTAATGTCCCGTATCTTTGTTCAATACACGATATCTTTAACACAGCCCCATAGAGAGAAATCCAGTTGTTTTCCTCAGATGTTCTTGGTCCACTTCTCTTTCTCTCTCACATTGTCTCTGTCTCCATACATTTCTTGTTCCTTCACGACTTGCCGGCCGTGACGGTGGATCTTCCAGACTTTGTTCTGTAGTTTCATTGAGTCTGTGTCTCAATAAATCATGATACACATTGTGCGTCTCTTGAGGAGGTGCCATTTCTTTGGGCTTCATTCAAAAAGACGCCTCTTTAATCAACAAGATGCCTGACATAAAAAATGCAACGTGATTAAAAAGGTTTATAACCACTGAGGACAACAGAACAAATCCAATGAATGTATCTTATCAATTGCCTTTGTAATTACATTTTAAAATTGTAAAGAGACTTTATGGACACCCTGTACTTTTATTAGAATAGCTTTCTAATAAAATTGTACTTCTCAGAGTAGTTTTAAGACCCCATATGTTTACTCTTACTTGAGTAATACACTGCCTGGCCAAAAAAAAAGTTGCCACCTGGATTTAACTAAGCAAATAGGCACGAGGCTCCTATTGGATAATTATTATAGGTTCAGCAACACTATGTGCTCAAAGAATGAGGTCAGCTGACCACCTGAATATACTGAATGACCAGGTTATTCCACGAGTGGATTTTTTCTTCCCTGATGGCACGTCCATATTCCAAGATGAAAATGCCAGGATTCATCGGGCTCAAATTGTGAAAGAGTGGTTCAGGGAGCACATCATTTTCACACATGGATTGGCCACCACAGAGTCCAGACCTTAACCCCATTGAGAATCATTGGGATGTGCTGGAGAAGGCTTTGCGCAGTGGTCAGACTCTACCATCATCAATGCAAGATCTTGGTGAAAAATTAATGCAACACTGGATGGAAATAAATCTTGTGACATTGCAGAAGCTTATCCAAACAATGCCACAGCGAATATGTGCCGTAATCAAAGCTAAAGGCGGTCCAACGAAATATTAGAGTGTGTGACCTTTTTTTTTGGTGGCAACTTTTTTTTTGGCCAGACAGTGTATGTTGCACAGTATAACAGGACTCTTACCAGAGTAATATATTGTACAGTGTAACAGTACTCTTACTCAAGTAATATGTTGTACAGTACTCTGACTTCTACAAGTGATAAACATAACATATAACATTACATCCACTTCAAATGATAAATCCCAACAGTTACTCTTTAAGTTAATTAAGTAGTACTAGTTTTTTGAAGTAATAGTACTCTTACTTGAGTACAAATATTGGCTACAACCCTGCATGTTTCTCTATCTCCCTCTAGCTCCTCTGTGTTTTTAAAGACCAGACTCAGGGTTCAAAGTGCCAGACTGTAGTTTGGCCCATTCTAAGTAGAAGTAAAAGTATTTGGAGTGTGGGATCTGTCTGGATGATCATTTGAAAAAAGAAACAAGAAACACAAATGTTCAAATCATTTCATATTGTCGACATAAAGCTCAAGTCACTTTAGACTTACTCACAGTGGGAAGAGGAAGCACAACTTTTACTCGAGTAAGAGTACTGCTACACTGTACAGTATATTACGTAAGAGTACTGTACAGTACATTGGCAAATATATGACTCAAGTAAGAGTAAAAGTATGTAAAATATTGTAAAGTAAAAGTATGGAGTCTGAAGACTCATTTTATTAAAGTTATTTTTTTCTTCTCAATGATCTTTAATCCTCGCACCACTCTCTGCTTTTGTCTTGTTGTCTGCGTTGTGATTGGTTGCTGGGTTCATTCTCTGGTCTGCTTGGTTGTTTGGAGCGTGTTGTCTCCACGGTAACGGCCTGTGCCAAACGAACCTGTCCCTCCGTTTGGGTCCCTCACATTGGGAGGTGAGTTATAACCATGGACAAACATCACAACACAAAACACCGAATTAAAGCCTTCCTCTGCATCCACAAATCTGCTCTGACCAGCCCTCAACCTGTCCACCAAACACATGGGACTAAAGGACCTGTGGAGACCGGGTTTAGGCCTGGTTTAGGCCTGGTTTAGGCCTGGTTTTGTTTCATTCACACAAACTCTGCATTCTTCTCTCAAAACAGAAAACACTCTGTTCCACCTTGTGATGTCATGTGGTAATACAGGAAGTGCTCACTGTGTTTTTAAACTCCATACACCTTCATTAGAATCATTCGGATAATTTCAGCCCTAGAATTGCCAGTTTCTACTGAATTAAAGGTAAAAGGAGCTGTTAACTTGAAAACTACTGCTTCATGACATCACAAGGTGGAACAGAACATTTTGAGCTGGACAGATTAACAGGTTTACTGAAATATGTGAGAATGAAACAAAACACAACTTCGGGTATGTTTTTGAGGAGGTAACAGCATTATAACATGGTTTAAAGCTCACATGAGTCACTTTTGTGTAATATAAGACCTTTAAACTGGGCTAAAACCATAGACTGTATATATAAATAGACATAGCTAACCTGCTAGCCTCTGCATTCCAGACAGGAAGTGCCTCTGACTGCTGCAGTGAGCCTCATCATTTTGGTCTTAAAATATTTGCATTAACCCACTTTACATGATCCTCGTATTATTATTTCACTATTGTGTCCGTAACTCCAGATATGAACATTAGTAACAGACAAATCAGGCGCCCTGCTAAACCAGTGATGGGGGCGGGAAGGGGCATTACCTTCAACAGCCTCGCTCGGGATTGGCTCTTTGGTTGCTATGATGCTCGCGGTTGGAATTCCAAATATGGAACTCTGCTCCAAATTAGCCGCTATAACCACTAACCTTGATGAGCTTCATTTGACTGGAGCCGAACGCTATGGGTGACGTCACACTCACTTAGTCCACTTCTTTATACAGTCTATGTGCTAAAACCAGGGCCAAACCAGTCCAACTGTGAAGCACTCTAACCCAGGTCTAACCCAGGTCTAACCCAGGGCTTACCCAGGTCTTACCCGGGTCTAAGTCGGTCCATTGAAATGTCCGTGTTTGTGAGCCGTCTGTGCTGTCTTCTTGATAGGTGTCCCTGTTTTGTCTCGTCTAAATGCTGTCCCACATCTATTGTCCTGCAGGAAATCTTTAATGTCTGGCTGAATGCTGCCGCGGTGCATTGTGGGTATAGGTCCTGTCCGCGTGTTTGCTCTGGGTGATTTAGGGACGTCCTCAGCCCCGTGTCCAGCCCCCATGTCCAAAGACACATTTGTCCACAGGAAGGACAGAGGAGGAGACAGACTGCAAGTTTAGTCCTGGTTTAGTCCTGGTTTTGATCTGGTTTAGTCCTGGTTTAGTCCTGATTTAGTCCTGGTTTAGTTCCAGTTTAGACCTGGTTTAATTCTGTTTAGTCCTGGTTTTGATCTGGTTAAGCGTTTAGTTCTAGTTAGACCTTGGTTTACATTAGTCTTTGTTTACATTGGACCAGGTTTAGGCCTGGTTTAGTTGTGGTTTAGACTGGGTTTAGTCCTGGTTGAGTCCTGATTTTTATTAGTGTTTCATTCTAGTTAGACCTGGTTTAGTCCTGATTTAGACCTGGTTTAGACCTGGTTTAGTCGTGGTTTAATCCTGGTTTCGACCTGGTTTAGTCCTGGTTCAGAGACCAGGCACTGTCCAATTACAATGCACCAAGGCTAAACCGCGCCCCCACAGAGAGTGATTGACTAGCGCTGGTTTGGACCTGATTTAGACCTGGTTTGGACCTGGTTTAAACCTGGTTAAGAACTGGCTTAGAACCTGTTTATGTCTATTTCCAGTTAAACCTTGTTTTGCATTAGTCTTCAGTTTAGACCTGGTTGAGGATACACAGGAGAGGGTCAGAGGAGCAAAGGAGCAGAGGAAGAGGTCAGAGGAGCAGACGAGCAGAGGAGAGGGTCAGTGGGGCAGAGGATGAAGAGTAGAGGGTCAGAGGAGCAGAGGTTGCAGAGGAGGAGGTCAGATGGAGCAGAGGAGTAGAAGAGAGGGTCAGAGAAGCAGAGGATGAAGAGGAGGAGGTCAGAAGAGCAGAGGAGCAGAGGAGAGTTTCAGCAGAGCAGAGGATGAAGAGGAGGAGGTCAGATGGAGCTGAGGATGCAGATGCCTCCTCCCTCTCTCCTGTGAGTCTTTGGGATGTAAATGACTAGTACATATGGAGGGGAGGAGCAGTAATCAAACAGTACAACTATTACTACTACTACTACCATTACTGCAGAGGGCGGGGCCTAGGAGACAGGAGACAATAGGGCACAAGAGACAACTCTCGAGGGGATAGGGAAGGAGACAAGGAGACAAGGAAGCTGAAGAGAGGGGAAGTGCACTCTCTCCAACAAACTATTGCCAATACTATTTGTACTGCTGTTTGTACTACTATTTCTACATACAATACATAGTGACTTTTATAAGCTAAAGTCAGTGTACGACTTTAGGTTATAATAAACACATCTCTCATCATGTTTAAAGTAAATGTATTGTTAGTATTTGGATACGTTTGCATATTTCTTATGGGGGTCTTACACATGAGGTTCGTGACCCTGACATTATCACAATAATGTGATTTCATATATTTATAGAGTGACCTTTGACCTCAGTAAAACAGGTAGAGTGAGGGACTAGTCTGACTCAACCGAGCGCTCAGTTTAACTTTGCTCTAAACCAACGTCAGCTTTGTGACTGCAGCTTTGAATATCAACACAAACTTTTGGCAAGTATACTGAGGTAAGCCATGGAAATACTCACGTGTACTACAACCTCTACTGCTAATACTATACTACTACTGCTAATACTATATACTGCTTCCAGATGGGGGGCTTTGGTTTGCCATGAAATATCCAAAGGGTACTACTACTACTACTACTGCAATTATTCCTAACATTACCACCACCCCTATTACTACTACTACTTCAATCATTACTACTACTACTACTACTATTACTACTTCAGTTATTCCTAACATTGCTACTACTGCTACCTCCACTGCCACTACCACTACTACTACTACTACCACTACTACTACTACCACTACCACTACTACTACCACTACTACTTCAATTATTACTACTACTACTACTACTACTACTACTACTACTACTACAAGAACTACGTAATGAATCTATGGGTGAATTTTATCCAGTTGGGGAAGTAACTGAATACATGTACTGCATACATGTACAGGATACATGTGGTATTCAGAATACAGTTACTTTCTAAAACTGACTACCAGTACAAGAACTACGTAATGAATCTATGGGTGAATTTTATCCAGTTGGGGAAGTAACTGAATACATGTACTGCATACATGTACAGGATACATGTGATATTCAGAATACAGTTACTTTCTAAAATTGAAAGGGATACATGGAGGTACTTCATCATGCAACAAAATTAAAGCAGTTTGTAATTCTATGCAGTATTTTTTCACTACATTATAATGCAGCTGTAGCAGCAGTACTCTAAGTATTCAGAATACTGTACTCTGATTGGCCCATGTAACGGAATATGTTCTAAAATACATTTTCATTTAAAAATTCAGTATTCTGTAACTAAATATATTTTCAAAGCATTCTTCCCATCACTGACTTTATCTGAGAAGGATACAAGAGCGTGGCTTATTAGGAGACGAGACAAATGTCATGTCCTCTTCACACTGTCCACATGTCCACGTGTGCTCGAGGGTCACAGACAGTGCAGCAGCGCCCTCTGGTGGTCAGTGGTGGAATGGTGTATATCCAGGTGAGTGTGGATGGGGCAGAGCTCAGAGCACGGACATTGTGGAGCTCCTGGTTACATAGGAGTGCACGCAGGCCTACAGGAACAAAAAACACGTCTACAAGTGGCATTTGAGGAAGGAGAGACTTAACCCAAACCCTCACTCCTAAACTAGCCCAGTCTGAACTTTAAACAGTGGTGGAACGTAACACAGTAAAGTAGTAAAGTACTATACTTACGTACAAATTTTATGTATAAATACTTTACTTGAGCTCATTTTAAAGTGGATACTTTTTACTTTCTTTGCTCTGGTATTAACTTTTACTTAAGTGACAAAATTGAGTACTTCCTCCATCACTGACTTTAAACCATGTTGTTGATCTAATATCCTGTGATGGAAAGAATACTGAAAATTAAAAAGTAAAAGTACAATTAGATGGTTAAAAATGTACTCAATTATAAGTACTGCTGCCAAAATAGTACTCAAGTAAAAAGGAAAAAATTACGCATGAAAAGTACTACTCAGTATAGTTACTAGTTACAGTATTATTATGACATTATTTTTTTCATCGTTGGCACATAAAACTAAGGAGGTATATAGAGCATTTTGAGATAGACAAAACACTATTATGACCCCACCCTATATCCACACAGGGCCTCGGCAATATTGGGTCAAACTTGAGTCATTGAAAATCTACTCCTCAAACTTTAATGAACTTGTCCTAGGGTTTTAATCTGCTGGACTCCAAACTGAGGCAACATCATCAATATAAGAGGCACACTGAGACACACAGTGTGATGTAAACAGAATATGAGCAGCACACTGTATGAAGGTACAATTGTTCCGAAAAGTTTGAATGTGTAAATATTGATTTGTACAATGATAAATAAAAAATATATATTTTTTACACTTACAAAGTTTGTTTTTCACTTACAAATCTCATTTTACAAGTATCGTTTTACGCACAACTTTGTAATTTTACAAGTACAAATCTGAAAATGATGCTTTCACAAGTTTTGAGACATTCGTTGCGCCGAGTTTGTCTCAAAGTGATTTGTAAGTGCAATGGCTGATTTGAACGTGAAGACAGCAGGGGGCGGGGTTAGAGGGGACCGGGGTTGCTGTGGCAACGGCTAAACTAGTTTACATACAGTAAAGGAGTAGCTAACCCGAATTCAGACAGTACGTCACCTTTATGTGATATTATGATGTGCATTATTAACCTTTTTAATAACTTGTATACCAAGGTAAATTGCGTAGATAACACTTTTGTAGGCACACTGGATTAACACGTTTTTCAGAAAACGAGATGTTACCATTAGTTAACACCTTATGCTAGCGGACCCCTTATTTCCTGCTAATAAGGCTAGTGTGACATTACGAGTGGTCACAAACATTGGCTCCTACATTTTTAGCAACAACTCCACTCCAGTTTAACCTGGAGAAAGGATTCCTAAGGCGCTTATTACCGAACAGAGCAGGCTCCACACTGAGCACTGAGTTTAACAATGTGAAGACATGACAGAACTTCATCATTCAGCATCTGGGCAAACAAAAATACACTCGTTCTAAGTTGTGACTTCTTTCAGTGCTGCTGCCTGAGCCCCGCACCTGACCCATGAACTGAACTGAACAAAGCTGAGCCTGAGTCTGTCTCTGCTGGTGCTGAGCCCTGGTGCAGCGGCCGGGTTTCTCTTCATGGTTCATGGTTCACATAAACATACAACCACAAATCACCTGAAACATACGAGCCTAGAGTGAAAACTGGGAGCGCATTACCCAAGACGCACGTCCCACTTTACGCGCTCACAGCGCACGGTCCTAGGGCTTCTTAGGCCAGTGAGTTGATGGTGTGACTCTATGTGAACCAGTGAACTGGAGTTGTAAGCGTAAAACGCCAGAACGCCATTGTGTCCTTTAGCAAGACACTTCAACCACCTTTCCTTTGGATGTGGTGTGTGTGACTATTGGTGATGGTCAGAGAGGCCAATGGCACAGATTGGCAGCCGTGTGTCTGTCAGTCTACCCCAGGGCAGGCCATGTGTGGAGTGAACAATGCAATGTCAAATGCTGACAAGACTGACTCATGAGTTACATGACTCGTGCATTATTATTATTATGAAAAAGCATAAATAAACAGTTGGTGTATACCTCAACTTCTAAATGGTTCTTGTTTGTTTGGATTGCAGGGTAGAACACAGCATGAACTGAGGCATTTTCGACCCGAGTGTAGCACAGGTGAGTTCAGCCGTTCCAAAATCAAGAGAATTCTACACTACAGCCGAGCATTTCTTTGTTTGCCTGTAAAATGCTCCTCTCTGTAATCCACTGCACTGGTCTGCAGACAGTCACAGGTTCGACAACAAACGATATTGTTTCAAAAGAACACATTCAAAACAGTGGCAGTAAGTGACATTTTTACTCCAAAATATTTATTCAATCGTTTGATTCAAAAAGAATGGGCTGAGCAGCTGTAGTCTCACAGGAGACCTGAGGGAACACTGTTCAAAGCATATTTCTATAAAACTGTTGGTTACACGAGATAAGGTTTGATATGATAAGGATATATGGGTATCACTTTACTGATCCCTGCATTTGACCCATCCCTCAACCAGTGACACTGGACCTGCCAGGAGTCCAGGGACCCTTCTCCAGATCTTGAGCTTGGCTTGGCCAGGACCCACTCCAGTCAAGAAAGTCAATTACACCATAGGAACCTTGTGTATTATGCACGAGGTTGCTGGTTCAATGCCTGGGGTCACACCTGTATAAATTACCTGGCACACTTCACTATGGAAATAGGATGAAGAGCAAAAAGTGGCCTGGGCGACTGTCAGGAAGGGAGAATGGCATTCTGGGCAGTCACATACAGAGGCGGTCACGATTAAGAGGCGGTTGTGAGTCCATGGGGGCCACATGGGAGGGACGAGCGCACAGTGGCGAGGGCCACTGTGCGCTGTGCACTTGTGGCATTAATTATATTTAAGATTCCACTAAAAATTGTGCCTGTTTTCTTCTAGTTTTAGAATTTTTGTATAGTTTATCATTTTACTTCCGGATGGACGTGGGCAACAGATGTTCTATGCATACAGGTAATTCAGTAACTGTTACCTAGCAACCATAATGTTAACAAATACCAAAACTTATGATTAGACTAATAGAAACAAATGACAACACTTTTATTTTGTTAAATGAAGGTTTAAACTGGCAGAAAAATGGCTTCCTTGTGTGTAAATTGTCTCTGCATTGTCTCTGCTCAGGGCGATGTTCTCTGGTTCTTCAGACCGGCTCCTGCTCAGGGCGATGGTCTCTGGTTCTTCAGACCTGCTCAGGTGGATGTTCTCTGGTTCTTCAGACCTGCTCCTGCTCAGAGTGATGTCCTCTGGTTCTTCAGACCTGCTCAGGTGGATGTTCTCTGATGGTTCTTCAGACCTGCTCCTGCTCTGGTGAACGTTCTCCAGGGTGGATGTGGTGGGGTTTCCTCGGCCTCTTGAGGAAGACGGGCTACAGGAAGCAGGAAGTGTCTGGGACAATGGGAGAAGAGGAAACAGGAAGTGAGGGTGGAGGCCAGCTGACCCTTCACCAGAGGAAACCACGCTGAGAGACACACGCATAATGTACTACCACTAAAGCAAAAGTAAAACTGGACTAAACCAGGACTAACCCAAGACCAAGCCTATATCAGGACTAAATCCAGACTGACTTAGAACAAAAGATTAAGGGATAGTCAATATGGCAAACCAGAACCAAAAAATAACTTAACCTGGACTAAATATAAACCACAAATGAATATGCACAATCAATGTCACTTTTCTGAGGGACTGTCTGCCAACTGTTAATCTCCAGGGAGATTTTGCTCTGCCCGTACTGTTCCACAGTATGGCATTAAACCTCTCTATCTCCATGGAGAGTTACATTTACAAGTCAAATCTGCAGAGAAACAATCCTGCTCACAGATTCTAGAATGTGATGATGTCATACTCTCATGGGTTTTTTTTCTTATTGATTACATTGTATTTTCATAATAAGTGTTTTGATGTTAAATTTATAAATAATATAAACCTGATAGAATGTGGTGAAACCATAGACTGCATATATAAATGGACACAGCTAACGTGCTAGCCGTTGCATTCCAAATAGGACATGATCATGGGTGCGCTTCTGGCTCCATTGAATCTGGTTCCAATTCACTTCACAATGAAAACTTGGCACCCCTCTGTCTGTAACTGATGCTGTCTCAATCTCAGTCTCATCTACCCTTGGTGAAAGCGAAGTTTGTGTTTTCTCAGAAACATGTCTGCCTATTGCGTTCCCAAAATCACACAGGGAACGCAATTTTTGTTTTTTTGTTTTTGTTTTTATTTGTTATTATTTTTATTTTACTATGGATGGAAATTAACCTTTGGCTATAATCCGGTGTGTTTACATTCATGTTGTATCATGTCTGTTCATCAACATGCATTGTCCCAATCAATCAAATAAATAAATAAATAAATAAATATTTTTGAGTCGAATTGTCGTTTAGTTTATACAAAGCAGGAAACTTTAAAGTTTTCCTGCGGTCTTTTATTGTGAAAGCGGAAGTGCGCTCCGTAGTGACAATGTTACACTTGACGCACGTCTCCTCCCGAAAAATCTGTCAGAGAAAGTCCCGCACAGTGGATCTACGGAACAAACCAAGCCAAGCCGGGCCTTACCGAACCGACAAGCTCCGAAAAGCTCCGAGCACTTCCGAACCAGTGCTCCGCGCAGTCCTACGAGGTAAACTCCAAACGAGGTAAAATGCGATGTGTTTTGTTTACTTGGAAAAGTTTGTGCGGAGTTTGTGTCTGCGGAGTTACAATGCGCACAGAGCGCGCGCGCGCGCGCGCAGCGCAGCATCTCCCTTTGACTGTCACCGTGAGTCACTCAGATTTAGTTTAGAACAAAAGAACTGATTATAGTGGGTCAGGGCGCGTATGGAGAGGACTATTACGCAGCGGTTTGGACCTAATGCCGTCTGTCATATTGTCGTTGTTGAATCTGGCAGGTGCAAAGGCTAAAGAGCCTGTACCCTCTGAGCGAAAGGATGAGTCCCTTTGCTGAAGTGAAGTAAATGTGATTCTCTGCGTGAGGGACACAGGCTGTAGCGCTGCAGAGTGACGCTTTGGGGCCTAGATCTATCTAATCTACAGTCTAACCTGTAAAGTGTTCACTAATCCAGAGGCTGCTAGTTCAGTCCACACCATCGTGAGGTCTATACTTGTGTCCTTGGGCAAGACACTTATCTGTGTATGAACGTGTCATTGATTATAGTGGTTTGAGTGGCGTTTGTTACAGAATGGCTGCAGTGTCTCAGGCCAGACTGCCCCAGGGCATCTCTGGCTCATATGTCGTTTTTGTGTGTCCAGCTGCAATAAACTATAGTTAAATCCTGGTCTAAACCAGGTCTTAACCAGGGCAGACCCAGGTCTATCCCAGGTCTAAACCACGGCAGCACCAGGACTATCCCAGGCCTATCCCAGGTCTAAACCAAGGAAGAGACAAGACTAAGCCGGGGCTCTATAGGAAAAGGGTTTTGCAGGCAGTGCAGTGTCCAGTGAACCAGGACTAAACCAGGGCTAAACCAGGAACAAAACAGAATTAAACCCAGACTAAACCAGGTATAAACCAGGACCAAAACAGGACTAAACCCAAACTAAACCAGGACTAAACCAGGTCTGAACCAGGACTGATCCAGGACTAAACCAGGACAAAATTGGGACTTAGCCAGGACTAAAACAGACCAAAGCAGGACTAAACCACTTTAAAACAGGACCAAAACAGAACTAAACCAGGACTAAACCAGGACTAAACCAGGACTAAACCAGGACCAAACATTAAAACATGGCAGAGCTGGGAGGTGTCTGTCCTCTCAGAGCCTGTCGGTGGATTCTTTGTGTGGCCTGGGCTCCTGAGGATGGCCCCTGATCTGCAGTGAGGTGTGGTCCCTGAACCTCGGGACACTGTTTAAACAGAAGTATACTCAGCAGCCTAAAGGAACAGTCTTTTATTGTTGTGGTTGTGGACAGGAAGTGGGGTTTCCTCCGGACATGAAGTGGACGCCCTCGAACTCACACATTCTCCACCACACACCAGAACACTCAAGACCTGCTTTAGTCCTGGTTTAGTCCTGGTGTAGACCTGCGTTAGACCTGGTTTAGACCTGATTTAGTCCTGGTTTAGACCTGCTTTAGTCCTGGTTTAGACCTGCTTTAGTCCTGGTTTAGACCTGCTTTAGTCCTGGTTTAGACCTGCTTTACACCTGCTTTAGTCCTGGTTTAGACCTGCTTTAGTCCTGGTTTAGACCTGCTTTAGTCCTGGTTTAGACCTGCTTTAGTCCTGGTTTAGTCCTGCTTTAGACCTGCTTTAGTCCTGGTTTAGTCCTGGTTTAGAGCTGCTTCAGACTAGGCCTGTCACCATAACACGTTTTAAATTTATATTGCTATAGAAAAACATTGAAACTAGATACTCATTGTTCACAGGTATCAATACTAAAAAAAAGTCACATTGACAGGACAGAAATCAACCTTTCCTGAATATCTTTAGAATGATGTTGATCTGTATCTTTCACAAGTATAAGACACATAGACTAGTACACGCCCATGGACCACTATGGAACCTACTGGACACTGAGGATTACACAGATATAAGGCCACATGGGAATAGAAAACAAAGTACCAGCATTTAATGTTGAAATTTTTTTTTTTTTATTATCACCGTGGTATCAGAATTGGTATTGAGTATCGAGTTGAGATTTATTGAGCCTGAAAAAGTCTTGTTCTTTCTATCATATATTGAACGATAAGAAGATATAGTAATTATCATGACAGGACTAGTTTAAACCTGGTTTAGACCTGATTAAGACTGACAAAAATAATCTCTGTATATTTTCTTATTATCTCTATGACAATATTCCAGAAATTAAACAAAAGAGCAGAAGTAACACCTCATCTTTGGTAACATTTCTGTCTTCAGTTTCACACAGTTTTAGGCCTGTCGCAGTAACACATTTTGAAGTGCGATTTATTGATTCTGAATATATCATGGTAAACAATAATACCATGATATATTCAGAACTTATACCACTTTTACAATGATCTTAAAACAGGATTACGGAGTAAACCCTTTTCTAAGTAAGTCATTTTAAATGTTTTAATATGGCCAGCGATATATAAACAGTGCAATGAAACACTCAAGTACTTAGTTCGAGTATCTATAATGTGTCATGTAAGGTCATTATTGGCCCATTGACAACTCAAATGTCATCATAAAGGCCTAATACTACACCAAATTTAGAAAAATGTCCCTACTAGTGTGGAAAAAATGTACACGCTATATATATTGAGCTTATAAAAAAGTTGTTCCTTTACATGTTTGGGCTACTTCCTGTACCTTCCTCAGAAGAGTATCACACTCTTTTTGAAGTTCTTTTTTCCTTGTTCCAAATGGTCCTCCTGTTTCCCCTACATATGTTTTGTTGGACAATAGACATGGTATCTATATATTACCTTGCATTTGTGTTCCGGGTTGTGTTCCGTGCTTTGGTTTCACTAATAACTGTCTGAGTTTGACCAATGTGTTGTTGTTTCCTCATGGCTCTGTGTTCTGTGTCCCACCTGATCTATGGCACTGAGACTATTGCAGGTTTTTGGGTATTGTGTGTTCTTTTTCTTAGACCTGCCATGATAACACATTTTGCACAATATATTGCTGCAGAGAAATATTGCGATAAACGATAATATCGAAACTACTTTCTGTCACTAATTAAGATTTAAGTAATGAAGACTGTTGCATTAAAAGGCCTGAGCTGCAACAGATAAACAGCAGAATGTACCAATAATTAGCCATAAAAGAGACTAATTCCACCCCTCTACAACTCAAATCTTATTGTATTACAACAAAAATACCCCAAATCCCCCCAAAATATCCCAAATCCCCCACTTTTGCAAATAAAAAGTACTCAGGATAAATACTGAGGTCCAAAATATATAGTTCCAGCTTTCACATATTGAACCATAAGTTGATATAGTGACTATTATGACAGGCAAGGCCGGCCCAGCCTATAAGCGGACTAAGCAGCTGCTTAGGGCCCCGAGGCCAGGAGAGGGCCCCCAAGAGCCCATACATTTATATTGAAAATAATATAATATATAAAGTTTTATTGGAAACAGGGCTTGTGTGTTTACATCAGCTAAATATCCCTCTCAAACGATTGCATTTGTTTTATATCTATAGTAGCAAAATATCTGCTGCTGCCTACAATTGTTTTTGAGCCAGGCACAGATGAGGCAACTTTGTGTTTGCACCGGTGGAGGATAAGGGAAAGGACCCTTTATAATGTAAATGTAAGCCCACTACTACAAACTGGAATACATTAAAATCCACCTGAAACTTTTACAAATCTTGACTTCCCTTATATGTTTGTCTACTGTTCTTGTGACTATAGTTGTTGTGACATTCTGGATGTTTTCAGTCTGATGTTGGTCATATAAATACAAGCAGCATAGTCATAATGTTGTCAAATGTGAATCACCAATAGTTGAGTCAGGATACATCTGCTGCCGGGGGCCCCAAAGGCAAATTCAGCTTAGGGCCCCATGAAAGCTAGGACCGGCCCTGGGGACAGGTCTTTTTCTACTTTTTTCTTTGTGTTTTGTGTCTGTTTTCTGCCTTTACTATTGCCCAATGTGGATATTGTCAGCTGATGAGTGCGCTGTGTGGCCTTCTCAGGAAGATACAGGAAGTAACTGAAACATGTAAAGCAGGTAAACAAACGCTCCCGTCTGACAAAAAGAGTCGCTCATTCTAAATATCACCTCATACCTAGGGACGGTTTATTGGTGAGCTGCGTTATCGGTGATATTGAGGGATTTTCACAGATATCGTTATTTGTTCTAATATGTTTTTTTCTGCACCGCTTCAGCCTGTGTGTGTCTATACATTCCCAGTTTGTCTTCAGTACATCAGACTGGTCTTTTTGAACAGACTCATGTTTTTACAAAAGCGAATGGTAATGGTAACTTAAACTTGACCCTTGCGATGGAATGCCTTATATCAGTATCGGCAAATATCAGTTTTCGGCCACAGAAGCGGGCCAAATAGTGAATATTGGTATCAGCAAAAAAGAGGGATGAGCCGATACCGATATCTGATATTTGACTACTGATGTGGGCGATAATGGATATTTGCCGATAACGATATTTGGCTTTTAAAATCCATAGCAAGGCCCACAAATGTATCTTAAGTTGAAGTAAAGATCAAAAATGAACCTTTCACTTTTGCAAAAATAACAAAATGTGTTCAAAATGTGTTTATCTGGAATATAAAATTATTTGTTGCATGATTGTGTAACAGACCGCCATATAACATTCATTAGTCTGTTCAAAAAGGGCACACAGAGAATGGGGAGTCGCCCAAAAAATATTGGTATTGAATATTGGTATCAAGAATCAGGATGATACGGATCTCAACTAATCTGTATCAATATCAGCTGATACCGATGCTGGAACCGATATATCGCCTATCTGTAAAAAAATCCATATGGGACCATCCCTACTACCCACAACATGCGTTTTTCATTTGCTCTTTTTGCTGTTTTTTTTTGTTTTAGTAGGCCTCACTATAATATATTGTGCACCCAAAAAAATGATTACCTCTGGCACCACCTCCACCACCTCCACCTTAATGTAGAATAAATGGTAGCAGCCCAAGAGTTGAACATTAAGATGCCTGAGGCTGGAGGTGTAACACAGAAGAAGTTTATTTACATCAGCACAGGACCCAGCACCCGGAGACATGGCTATGCTTCTTTTGTAGGGAGTATTAAACCTCTGATGATGTAGGCTAAGATAACATGGACATGAGCTGGCAGTGTGGGGCTGCAGTTTCTCTATCACGCCTAGCTGGGACCATGTTTGGAGCTGTTTCAGACCTTGGTTACAACCTGGTTTAGACCTGGTTTAGACCTTAGTCCTAGTGTAGACCAGTCAACATTATAGTCCTGGTCTAGCTCTGGTGTGGACCTGGTTTAGATCTGTCTGTCAGTGTGGTGTGTATCCCGCCTTAGGCCCCTAGTAGCTGCTCCCTACATTGCATTGTTTAGCTGTGCATATGACTGAAAGGTTTATTGTTTACTGTTTTATTCTGCACTTAACGATGATTATTTATGTCTTGATTTGTTGTATTGTGATTTTAATGTCTTTCTTATTCTGTAAAGCACATTGAATTACTTTGTGTACAAATTGTGCTATACAAATAAACTTGCCTTGCCTTGCAGTAGTAGTAGTGTGCGATGAGGTAGTACCACACAGTGTAACCCAAGAGTACTTTTCTGGGACTGTTTCCACTGAAGGACTCCAATGTGAGAAGGAAACAGGAAGTACACACACACTACTGCAATGTACCATGTGACTGAACCAGGATTAAGTTATGACTGAATGAGTACTAAACCAGAACTAAGACATAACTGAACTAGGACTAAACCACGACTTAACTAGGACTAAATCAGGACTAAGTTATAAATAAACTAGGACTAAACCAGGACTAAACTAAGACTAAATCAGGGCTGAGTTATAAATAAACTAGTGCTAAACCAGGACTAAATCAGGACTATTAAAAAAACTAAACCAGGACTAACTCAGGAATAAATTAGGACTAAACCAGGACTAAACTACTACTACTACTACTAATGCTGCTACTACTATTGCTACTACTACTGCTACTACACACTACACTTCTGCGGGTGGTGCTACCAGTACCACTATACTAGAATAGTACTTTTACTATGTGTACTACTATTCCTAGCAGTTGTACCTCCTGTTCGTCTATCTTCCTGTGTCTTGTGAATGTGTTGCTGGTTAAGTGCAGTTGTGATGTTTCTCTGTAAACGTTTTTTGTAGTGCTGAGTCCTGTGAGACTGTGTGAGCTATTGTGTTCAACAGAAAGAGGAGCTTTGTTCAACTCCCACACAACCGGGACAGGACCAGGCACAGTCCTGGTTTAGGCCTGCTGTAGTCCTGCTGCAGTCCTGCTTTAGTCCTGGTTTAGACCTGGTTTAGTATTGGTTTGGTCCTGGTTTAGTACTGGTTTAGTCCTGGTCTAGTCCTCCTCTAGGCCTGGTTTAGACCTTGATAAATCCTAGTTTAATCCTGATTTAGCTCTGGTTTAGTACTTCTGCAGGTCTGCTTTAGACCTGCTTTAGTCCTGGTTTAGTCCTGGTTTAGAACTGGGTTTAGTCCTGCAGTTTTCCTGCTTCAGTCCTGCTTTAGACCTTGTTTAGTCCTGGTTTAATACTCCTTTAGTACAGCTTTAGTCCTGCTGTAGTCCTGGTTTATTCCTGATTCAGTCCTGGTTCAATCCTGATTCCGTCTTGATTTAGTCCTAGTTTTGTCCTGGTTTATTTCTGGTTCAGTTCTGGTTTAGTCCTGGTTCAGTCCTGGTTTAATCCTGGTTTGGGCCTGGTTTAGTCCTGGTTTAGTTCTGCTTTGGTCCTGGTTTAGTCCTGGTTTGGTCATGTCATAGTCATGTTACAGTCTTGTTATTGTCCCAGGCTGCTTTAGTCCCGGTGTAGTCCTCGTCCTGATGTAGTCCTGATTAAGCCTAGTCTTGGTTGTAGCACTGCTGTAGTCCTGGGTCAGTCCTGCAGGTTCGATCTCACGTTAAATCAGATCTCATGTCAATGTAATAAACAATCAGAAAAAAAACCAAACAAACAAAACATTTGAACTTTTATTTTCTACAGTTGGCAGTTCTGAGCAGATAATATCAATGTAAAAATACATTCATGGCTTCATTAATGTAGAGTTACATCTTGATTAGCTGTTAGCCCGTTTAGCTGTAGAAATCCACTTCTACTGTCAATCTGGAGCTTTGTTAATCCGGTAAAAGGCTCAGGCTTTCTTCTACCCTCGATAATGTGTACATCCCGGTGCACAACAATTATCCACAATCTCTAAAAGTTTGTTAATTACTAGTGATAATGGAATTTTTTTGTGTGTCATCGATAACTGATAAAGTAAAACCAAAAATACATTTGAAATGAACCTGATTTTTCAAATGTAAAAGTTATTTATTTATTTGTTTGTTTTAGTTTATAGGCCTAAATGTGACTAAAGCAGACCATATAACACATATAAAGTCTTAACAAATCTGAGTAACAGTATTGGGTTGTAGCGTCTCATGGGCTCTATATAAATTCATTATAGACGTCCTATGTTGTGATGATGTTTTGTACAGGCCACATTCACTCTTTTGGCCACATTGTAAATGCTGTTTTATTTTGTTATTTTCCTTATTGCTAACAATATGTTTCAGATAAGGCATATTCTATCTGTGGGTTTCATGCTTTGTGCAACACAGAGGGAAAGGGGCGGGGCCACAGCACCGTGGCTGCTGGGGCTGGTACAAAGCGATTTTGCTGAAACATCTTTCCTCCAACTGTAAAAGAAGCTTGTCCCTCAGAGAGAGCGCTCTGAGGGACAAAACCTCGGAGGAAAAGCATTTCAATTAGTGTATTTTGGGCTTCTAATTATTGTATCAAATTAACATGAACATATTCATTATCTGAATTATTGGTGTGACGTCATAATTGCCATTATCGTCTTATAATTACTGGTGACCGATATTATCGTGCATTCCTATTAATTACGGCCAACGCTGTCAGTTTCTGTGGGAATTCTCCACTGCTACCACTGCCAGTGTGAGGTGTGGAGGTGCATGATGGGATTCTGTGACGACAACTGCAAGAGCTCTAAAACATTCTCATAACATTTGCTGAAGAATTGACATTAGTGGTTGGCACCACAAACGAGGGTTATCAAAAGTATCAAAAATCAGATACTAATCGATAATAAAACCAGTGTCAAAACTAGATACTCATTTGAACAAGTATTGATACTAAAGCTTTAAAATATCTTTAGAATGATGTTGATCTGTATCTTTCACAAGTATAAGACACATAGACTAGTATACGCCCATGGACCACTATGGAACCTACCTGGACACTGAGGGATTACACAGATATAAGGCCCCATGGGAATATAAAAAAGTATTATTGTGACAACACTGCCACAAACTTTGGGGTTGAATAATGGCACCACTTTATGACGTCACTTGTCACTTGTTTATTTAAACTGACAGAGAAGACATTTAACTTTGTGCCAGTGGATAGGCCCAGTAATTACAGAAATATTACACAGAGATATAAACCAAACAGGCCAAACAGCATTCTACCATGTTGTGATGTTTGACCAGAATGTGAATCCTGCATGCTTCTTCCACTGCTGTAACCTAGCAACAGTCACCTTGACGTCAGTTTGACATTCCGGAACATCACATTACATAGACTAGAATCATCACAAAACTTTGAACTGTGATCCCAGACAGACTGTTCCCAAACCCTGAACCAAATACCCTCATTTTAAACTCAATTGGTCGACAAACAAGACACGCGAGTCAGAGCTCCAAACAGCGACACCTACTGTGGTTTAGCAACAAAGTTTTGAATACGACTTTAAATTCAAAAAGGCTTAAGAGAGAAGAAATGGAGGCAATCCTATCTATTTTAAGTGCTGATTTAAAGGCACTGGAGAAGGGGTGGTTGCACAAAAAGCAGGCCTGGTTAGCAGAGCGTGGCCCACCACCAGAAGGAGATGCAGTGGGAGGAGGAGAAGAGGACCTTGTTACAAGAAAAGCAGAGTTCAGAGGAGACAGAGAAGCTCCTGAAACTGAAGGTGCAGGAGCTGGAGGAGGAGAAAAAAGTGTGGGAGAGAGAGAGACAGTCCAAACTACAGCTTGGAGATGAGACAAGACACAAGACTGTGCTTCAGACAGAACAAGTGCAGGTGCAGGAGCAGGAGAACATCTTAGACCTCATATTAGATCCACAAGAAGAGGTCCATGAAACAACTGATACAGAGACTGAAAATAGGACAGAACGAGACCAAGACTCAGTAGGAGATGTTCAAGTGCAGGAGCAGGTGAAGATCTCAGACCTCCTAACAGAGCCACAAGATGAGTTCTGTGAAACTAGGTCTGAACAGACCTCTGCTGAATTGTCTGAGATATCTTTACCTGCACTGAATACTGAGGAGAGTAAAATAGCTGTAGAGACAAGTGTAAAGGCTAAACTGGAGGTGGTAACTAGTATCACCAAACCTCAAGAAGACCTCAACACACAAACTGAATAGACTGAGGAGCCTTCACTTTTAGTTAAGGAGAAGCACCAATCTCTAAATTCTCCTGATAATGTCCTAGGTCATACCAACTGCACTACACCTGTCCAAAATAACATCTGTAGGGATATCATCCCAGGTGAGACTGATAAAGCAGAGATGACAAACGAAAAATGTGATGCAATAGTTAAGCTTTCTTTAGTTCCTCTGTAGTCTGAGGAGGTTGTTGAGGTTCAACAAACAGACGTGGAGACCTTAGAAGAGTCTCAAAAAGAACCAGAACCTTTAGCAGAAGTTGTAGTACTAGAGAAACCAGGAAGCGAGGAATCTAGTGCCCAAGATTTACCTGTACCATCTGGAACACCACTGGTACCTGAAGTCAGAAAGGACAATTCCAAACCAACCAAAAAGGGGAGGAAGAACAAAAGACGAAATAACGTCACAACCTCCAAACAAACTTCAGCAAACCCTAAAGACAGAGGAAAAGTGGTTGAAGAGGAGGAGATGCACAGTGATATTGTAGAACTTCAGACTGCGTACTTTGAGGTCTTTGCGGTGTCTCCAAAAGAGCGTTTTGTGGAGGGCCCAAAAAACCTGGAATCTGCAGTCCAAGATGTTCCTGAAACATCTGAAGCACCATCTGAAGTCCAAGATCAATCAACACCATCCAAAGCTGGTGGGAAAAGACAACGGAAAAAGCAAAAAGGAAATAAGACAGAACTTCCAAATGATCAAGGGGAACTGACTGAGAACTCCAATACTGAAGAGATGGAGAAGACTTCAGATGCAGCCAAGAAGGTGTCTCATGCACCAAACTCTTCTAAAAAGGTCAGAGGTAAGTTTTCTTGCTCTAACCTTGCAGAGGACACAAAACCTCTACATGAAAAGTCTACCACTACTAACTTTGAAGAGGAGATGAAACCTTGTAAGAAATCTAAGGTCAAATCCAGCCTCACTGGTAACAAACAAACTAAAAAGATTGAGAAACCTTCGATAAGATTCAAGATGGACTTTCAAACACTAAAGTCCAAAAATAATGTCCAAGGTAAATCTACTTGCACCAACCCTACAGAGGAGATAAAACCATTCAAGAAGACTCAGGTGAAGCCCACTCTCTCTCAGCCTGCAAAGGAGACCAAACCTGCCAAGAAGGACCTTGATTATGAGCCCAAAGCAGTGATGGGCAGATGCAAGAGGCAGGAAAACTTCACACTCCCCAAAGAATTGAGGAACATCAAGGAACCTGACGATGAGGAGACAATCCCAAAGAACCATATTTTTAAGGGCTTTAGCAAGCTTCCATGATGGCTGAAGAAGATCGATGGAGATGTGGATGCTTATCTGGAAAGAGTCGTGAACCAACACAAAAAGCCCGAGAAGAAGAAGAAGAAGAAGAAGAAAAAGAAGAAGCCAGGACGGGGCTCACTGGCTTATATGTTTAAATACTGAAACCCCTCACACAGAGACTGAGCCAGGTTTCAGTCCTGATTTGAACTTGGTTTAGTCTGAGGTTGGATCTTGATTAATCCTATACTTTAAACCTTAATTGAACTAAAGGAGGACTAAACAAGGTCTAAGCTGGAGCTGAAAAATAGTTTTCTATTCAAAGTTCACATTTTAAACACGTCCAGAAGAACTGACAAAAAGACTGAAATCTGAACTGACAAACGAATATTAGAATCACATTTCAGAACATGTTTGTACAGATCTAAACTACAGGGTTAGCAGCTTTTACACAGAATAAGACCCCATGGAGACACAGGGAGGGCATCTGACACACAGGGACATTTCAGAACATGTTTGTACAAATTTAAACTACAGGGTTAACCGTTTTTATGCAGAATAAGACTGGAGATTGTGTTGTTTGTGGAGGAAATGATGGTACATAAGAATTGCAGTCACTGTGATTTGCTAATTGCATTCAAATTGTGATTTTGATTATGTTGTGGTACATTTTGCAGCCCTATACTCTACAAAAAGTCTACAGGCGCCTGTTAAATTCCTTAACTTGTTATTATTGTGAAAAATGAAACATTGAGAATATGCCAAAATGCTAAAACTAAAACAGGGCTGCAACGAAGTGACTAATTGTGATTAGTTGACTATAAAATAAAATTGTTATCTGGATCTGGACTATACGATCAAAACACACAATAAAACACCACTTTAGAACAAACTTCTGTAGTTACTCAAGTTACTTACTAAATGATAAATAACAGTTACAGAAAATATTTTACCATTTGCCGTTTGTGTTTAAACAAAATCAATTATATTTTCAGTCTCTGCACTGGTATCGGTTGATATCAGGTATCGGCCAAAGTATTGACATCGGTATCAGAGCAGAAAAAGCGTATTATAAAGTGCTTTTGTATCTGTTTTATCTGTTTACATAAGTTTATCGTTCAGAAAGTTGGATTTGATTAACCAGGTCACTGCTGTAACATGTGAGATCATTACAATGAAAGGAAATGAAGGATTTCACTGTTGTTTGGTCATGGTGTCAATAATCCTGAATAATCCTTAAATCTTTGTGTTTTCCTTCTCACAGTAATCATAAACACAAAAAAATGCACAGCTATTTAGACTTGGTTTGGACCTGATGTAGTCCTGGTTTAGTCCTGTTCAGTCCTGCAGTCTATAGTTAGTGCTCAGTCCAGTGTCAGGTGTGAAATGTTCACAGACACACAGAGCCATCTTTGTTCTGAGTCCCTCATGTCCTCTGACCTCACGCCCACGGTCTCCAGGGAAACGGTCACTTCCTGCTTCTCCCTGAGTCACATGACCGCACACAGACTGCACTGGGTCCAGACCAGGTCCGGGACTGGACTGTAGGGGGATCAGGCAGTTATATTTAAATCCATGTTTTACGACCGCCTGTGATCCCCGCCAGTGAGAAAATGCAGAATATAAACGACCTCCGTTTCATTCACATAACCCACACACACACGCTGGGTTTTCATGCTTTTTGGGGACATTCCATTGACTTCCACTCCATTTCCTGGAGACTGATCCTAATCTTAACCCATAGTCACTATGCCTAACCTCAACCTAAACCCTACCCTTAAAGAGGGAGTATTATGCAAAACATATTTTTTTGAGCTTTCTACCATGTTATAACGTTCCCTCATCAAAAACCTGTCTGACGAGGCTTTAGATATCATCCATGCATGTTTCAGTATTTTAGCGATCTCTCCTGGGCCCTACTCAAACTCAAGCTCCGACCACAAGCCTACGTCACCCATGCTCCCACACAACAATTCTCCATAAATATACAAAAGCAGGATGGAAAACCTGATGTGATGTGCAGTAGTTTCATTAGTGGGATGCAGCTGATTGTGTTGTGATAGTGCTCTGAAGGGGGAGTGACTTAGTGCGGAGAGTAAAGGGAGGGGGGACTCAGAGCTTCAAAAACAAAACTGTTAGGAATGAATACCCCCTGTATTACCCCCTCTTTAAGGTGTTATTTATCAGTTAAAACACCTAATTGTGTATATAATCAGTGAATAAGCATTTTCAAAACAATAAAAGGTAACACGGTGATCTAAATATGTAAGTAAGTAAGTAGAAGCGTAGAAGTAAAATACCCCCTCTTTAACCTTTTTTAACCCATATCTGAACTTTAAACCATGTTGCTGATAATAAAGGATTTACGTCATAGGGACCTGATTTTAGTCCCCACAGTGTGATAAAAACCCACCCACACACACATCCCCGGTCAGACGTGCGTTGGAGACCCTGCATGACCCGTGCAGAGTGTGCAGGGCTCTGCTTGTGTCTGGTGGCCTTTAGGGATGTTAAGTTTTTTTTAAACATTTTGTTAGGCAAACAGTGTTGTCACGATACTAAAATTTGAAACTCGATTTTGATACTAAGGAATAGACTCGATACTGATTCTGATACCACGATGATAATAAAACACACTTTTCATGTGGCCTTATATCTGTGTAATCCCTCAGTGTCCAGTAGGTTCAATAGTGGTCCATGGGCATGTACTAGTCTATGTGTCTTATACTTGTGAAAGATACAGATCAACATCATTCCAAAGATATTCAGGAAAGGTTCATTTCTGTCCTGTGAATGGGACTTTTTTAGTATCGATACCTGTGAACAATGAGTATCTAGTTTCAGTACTAGTTTTAGTATCGATTAGTTGATATTCGGAAAGGTTCATTTCTGTCCTGTGAATGGGACTTTTTTAGTATCGATACCTGTGAACAATGAGTATCTAGTTTCAGTACTAGTTTTAGTATCGATTAGTATCTGATTTCGAGACTTTTGACAACCCTAAAGAGAGATATAAAAAAATGTATGATTATTTACAATAGTTCATGATTATTCGCAATAATTCCCGATAATTGACACCAAACAGTGAAACTTACCTCATTAGCTTTCATTCACAAATAGATGTGTGTTCCTCGTATGTGATCAGCTCACAAAATACAACTATTTGGTTAAATGATGAATCTAGACATCTAGGGTTTCTTCTAGTGTCTCTGACCAACCCAAAACATGCACAACAGGTGAAATCCTCCAGCTAAGGTAGTGCTGACCAAGTCTAGCTGAAGATCTGGAGATGGGTCCCCGGGCGCTGTTACCTTGTATGAAAGCTCGCTGTGCACTTCCAAATGTGATCATGTGACTTGCCAAGGTTGATTTATGGCAGAAGGATAAACCCATCGTTTACATGTTTACACTTATCTGCTTGGTTTAACCATGTATGCACGTCCCACCATATAAGGAACTGATTTATCTGCAGTAGTTTGATTTTATGAGTGACCACAAGGCTCTGGTTTAATCCTGCTCTAAACCTGGGCTAAACATGGTCTGAACCTGGTCTGAACCTGGGCAGGGCAAAACAGTTACAAGAACACACAAAAAGCGACATGCCATCTATTTAATAATTAAACTAAGCTATGTAATATTTAAACAGCAGGACTCTTTTAGGTCTCTAATAGTAACTGTGCGATAATGTCCTATGTTCATCAAATTTTAGAATTAACACTTATAAAAGTGTTATCATTTTGAGAATCTAGTGGCTGTTCTAGGCTTAACAATGACTAAAACCAATGTATAATAACCAGTCATTTTATTTTTAAAGTTTTCTTTTTTAAATCCAAAATGCATAGCAAAATGTTTAGATTACAAAACTCAAGCTTCACCCATTTCAACTCAACTCAAACTGTTGTCCTAGAGCCTTCAGTGCTCATAATACAGGCTGTTCTAGGGCTCTTTGCCATCTGATCACACATTGTAAGGTGTACCTCTTCTGCACAAAGCAACCCATTGTCTGGGTGGGGTCTTCGGTTATGTGATAAAGTGGGGTCCTGAGAGGAGGTGCTGAGGTGGACCAGCCTGAGGGACATCCAGGAGATCTCCTCACAGCTCCTCATTAAAAGACCTGGCAGGTCCAACATGTCTCTGGTGCTTGTGGTGACTGAGGAGGTGGGCTGGGCACAGTGGGTCCACTTTGGGATAGTCTGGGTGGGTGGGGTTGTTAGTGCTGAGGTCTGACCAGGCCATCACCAGCAGCATCAGCAGCAAACCTCTCTCCAACTCTGCTCCCAAATTGTACTTCTGCTTCTAGGGAAGATTTTCAGAAGAATCTCAAAATATAAAGACGGTGTAGACAAGAAAGTTGTTATGGTGTTTGCAAAAAAAGACAAGTATTTTTATTCTTCATATAGAATATAAGTTATAAACAGATGAGTCACAGAAAAGTATATATTGAAAAGTAGTGAAGTCTAAACCGAGTCTAAATTGCAGTCCAAACCTGGTCTAAACCTGGTCAAAATCGGGTCTAAATGCAATCCTAACCTGGCCTAAATCACATCCAAACCTGGTCTAAATCCAGTCCAAACCTGGTCTGAACCTGGTCTAAACCTGGTCTAAACCTGGTCTAAACCCTGTCGAAACCTGGTCTAAACCTGGTCTAAACCTGGTCTAAACCTGGTCTAAACCCGCTCTAAGCCCGCTCTAAGCCTGATCTAAACTCAGTCTAAACCAGAGCAGCCCCAGAGACTAAACCAGGTCTCTGGGGCTGCTGCAGATGTGTTTGTCATTACACAGAGGATGAGCTGGATAAACAAACTGTGTTTGTGAATGAACAGGAACAAAGCCGTAAAAATATCTGAGGTGGGAGGTCACAGACACAGGAAATGAGTCAATGTACTTCCTGTTTCTCCAGCAGCTGCTCCTCTCTCTGCTCCTTATGCTGGTCTGTAGACTGGGACAGCTTTAGATTTAGGCTTTCTGTTGGAAAAGCCCATAATAAAACTTCAGATACAAAACACTGTATATTTAGGGTTTTTTGGAGTGTAGGTTGAATTGAAAGGACTTATTTTTGCTTCTAAAATTCTCATAATTGTTTTTATTTAGTTCTTACAATCAAAATAACACAGTTATCGACCAAGCTAATAATCTTGACATCCCTGCAAGTAAAAGCAAACTAGAGTCCCTGTAATCTAACCTAAGATGGAGGTCAAAGGTCAGAGTCCTCAGGTGGAGTTTGCTGTGTAACAGACTGCAGATGTGTTGACCTGGTTTATGGTTAATATCTGTGTCATCACTGGGCCTATCCACATGAAACTAAAACTGGCACAAAGTTCTGCATCTTCTCTGTCAGTTTAAATAAACAAAAGTCAAATAAATTTTGACCAGTAGCTTCAGAAAGTGGAGCCATTATTTACGATTCATTACAATACCTTTATGATACTTCTTTTTAGGACTAGAATGTGATTTTTATATTCAAAATAATAGGTCTTATATTTGTTTTGATAAAGCTCAAAATCATATTAAAACTGTTCAAATTTTATCCTGTTACTGCGATTTTTTTGCAGTATCAAATGAGTATCTAGTTTCAATATTAGTTTTAGTATCGATTAGTATCTGATTTTTGGTACTTTTGTGACAGTACTATTCACCATCTGTGACATAGAAAAGAGTGGTAACTGCACCACAAAATGGAGGCTGTGATTGGTCAAGCTAAAGTGTTTCTTTCTTTTTCTCAGATGGACAGTATTAGTCCCAGTGCTGCTCCTCAGTGATGGACACACTTTCTGTCTCGGATCCTGGACTTCCTGTTTACTCTGGAGTCTGGAGCCATGCTGGTTGCCATGGAAACGCTGGACCAGAGCAGCATCAGCACCAGTGAGAGCTCAGAGACCACTGAGGTCGAGACGCTGCTGTCCTCCATTCATCTGGACAGGTACAGTACAGGGCTATAGGAGCTACTGCAGTTACTACTACTGCTATTACCACCACTACTTCTTCTACTATCTTACAAAAACAAAATAACAGTCATTCTTCCCATATAAGTTCATCTCAGTTTGTATTCCGAACACAGCATATTTTACAGGATTTATTAGGAATGAGAGACACAGTTCTTACAAAACTTGGCAGATCCACACTGATATCTTTCTATGTATTTTTTATACATTAGGATAACAGTCTGCTCCCTCCGAAGCACCTCGAACCAGAACCAAACATGATCGTCTAATCAGATTTGTTCATTTCAGTGACGCATGTGAAACAAAGGAGCTCATTGGTCACCTATGATTTACGAATAAAGTCAAATTTCTCTCACCTCAAATTAAGTTTAGTGCTTTGCTCATTGATTCGGCAGAAATCCGCTATGTTTTTCTGTCCCTGTGATATTTTTTTCCTCTTCTTTTTACCTCGTAAGCAGCATTATTTGATATGTGCGGACAATGCGAATCCCTGATTGGCTAATCCACCTGTCAATCACGCCCATCTGGAAACATGGAGTTTCACCAGTGACCAGGCTCATGTATTCTCGAAGCATTGGAGAAGTGTGTAGTCTGTATCCCAGGCAACTACAAGACGCAACAAGTTGCAAGATTGGGCCAAGATGAGATGCTGCCTAATGGTGTTAAATTTATGATTTTGATTTATTCAGAATTCATTTTTTTTTTGCTGCCATTGTAGCACTGCTTTTTAAACTATGGGTTCTCAAATATAACTCACCAGCATTTTTTGGATTTATCCTTGCAAGTACATGTAATTTAGTGAGTAAAGATGCTGGAAATGAAAATGGTATGAATCAAGTTTGAATTAGGCCTAAACCTGGTCTAAATAAGGACCAAACAAGGACTAACCCTTTAATGTAGGTCTAAACCAGGTCTCTGATGTGTCCTTGTCTCCTGTAGATATGTGGAGATCTTCGTTAAAGCTGGTCTGGTCTGTGCCTCGGACTTGCTCTTCTTGGACCAGGAGTCTCTGCTGAGTTTGGGGATCACCGCCACTGGACACCGCAAACGGATCCTGCGCATGATTGGCCACCTGCAGCGAACTTCCTGCCCCCAGCCAACCAATCAGAGCACCCCCATGTTGGACTCCAAGGACCCCAAAAGACCTGGACTTAAACCGGTCCCAAAACCTCGGACCGTCTTCAACCGCCGCCGCACCACTCCTGTCCACTTCGCTCCATCGTCACATGACCTGCAAAGACCAATCAGGAGGCTCTCCCCAGAATCGCTCAGTCTAGACTCTGAAAATCTGCCTGGCAACAGCGTAATAACTTCCCATTCAATGACATCAGACTGTGAGACTCCGCCCGGCGACAAATCGTCCAATCACAGGAATCGATCCATGTCGGATGCTAGCGCATTCGTTCCACCTGTGCCCCCGCGGTTACGGCGTAGTTTTACCACCTTTTCCGCTCCTCCCGTTAAAGAAAACGAACTTCCTATCACCACCCCTCCTCCAGCGGTTAGTCCTACAGATATTCCCGAGTCTAGTTTTAGTCCTACGGGGAATAAAAAACACATAAAGTCCAGGCCGAGCCGGAGCAGATCGCTAACGGACGTTTTACCTCCGATTCCACCGCGACAGAATAGAAGTAGGAAGAAACAGGAAGAGACGCTGGATTCTGATTGGACAGAAGTGAGTGATGCGATGGAGATGGTGTCCAATGAGATTTACTGGGGGGCGACGCTCAGTGGGAGGGGTTACAGTCAGCAGGCCCCGCCCACTCCACCCAGATTGCCCACAGAAAGGAGTCAGGAGAGGAACAGGTAATGAATGTTTATGCAGTTGTGTTTTGTTAGCATTTTAACATTTAGGTTTAATACTAAAATGTAAATGGATGTGCATTTGTGTGGTTTTGCAGCAGCAGCACTTTGAGCAACAACTCCTCTTCGTCCACTAGAGGTCAGTAAACTGGTAGTTTGTTTGTTTTCAAAGAAGAACTCATTACCGTTTTAACTGTTACACATCATTCACATTCAGTGAGGGTTTGGTTTGTATTTTGAGTGCGTTACTTGCTGACTGTTACCAACTGAAATATGACCGTATTTGACCAACGTGGTGGCACAGGTTCACGTGGTGTTCACACAATAACACTAAAAAGTAGGCCTACGGATCTTGCAGCTAACCACGGCGTTGTCCGTGAAAAATAGACTCCTTGCGTTTTCTGCTCAATGTAGCAGCACACATTGGTTTTAAAGACTGTTGAATTCTTGCTGTCTCAAACGTATTGACTGTGTATGTGAATGGACATAGCCGCCATGTTCCAAATAAGAAGTGAGCATGGGCACACTTCTGACTCCATCGGTTCTGGCTCCAATTCACTTTGTATTGAAAAACTGTCGCCCCTCTCTCTGTAATTGCTGCTGTCAGGTTCAGACCTTAAAATGCTTGTTTTAACCCACTCTAGGATCCTGGTGTTTTTATTTCACTATTTTGTCCGTAAATCAAGATATGAACTTTAGCGCTAGCGTTAACAACAGGTTTGATTGAAAGCATTGCAAAGTGCCCAGCTAGAGCTGAACATTATGAGGCAGTCCACTTCTTTATACAGTCTATGCCTCAACTGCAGTATAAACCCTTTGCGTGTGTGATGGTTGAATAAGTAGTTTTTGTGAATATCACACTGCATTTCTCCCTCCTGTTATCTCTGTGACAAAAACCCCCCTTGCAAGTACAAGTGCCTCTGACCCGCTGTCTCATGGCATAGCACAGGAAAACAACAGCAAGCCACAGATTTGTATATTTCTCAATTATTTTCTGAGAAATGAGACAAAAACAAGTACTGGGATCTACTTTGAAATCCGTAACATCTTAATTTTTCCATTCACTTTCCTGGAGAGTCTTCAGTGTAAAAACTCCCAGAATCCTTCACTGTTCAAACTTCTGTTACATCATATATTCATTTAAGAAGGATTTGTTTTTTCCTAGAGCTATCACTGCTAACACTACTGCTCCCTTTAAACTACTGTTAAGACTAACACGGTATAACTAAACCAGGTCTAAGTCATGACTGAACCAAGACTAAACCAGGTCTGTGTGTGTGCTCAGCGTCCACGGACGACCCGGAGGAGGAGATCAGTCCGTACTGTGAGACCGTGTTCTCCAGGAGGACCCCGCTCCCCGAGGTCAGATACAGCATTTATGTACACTTACATATTGATACATTGAGAACATTGAGATGGTGCCTGACATGTTTGGTGTGTGCAGGTGGACAAGAGCAGAGACCATGGAGGCTCTCCTCACACTGACCCTGAGAGGTGAGACTGAGACAAGACAAATTCTATATCAAAGAGTAAAACTAAATCAGGAAGCTTCATCAGAGCTTGAAGCCCTGATGAAGCTGGTTGACAGAGGAATGTCTTTGATATATTTTATTCCTGGATGTCTCAAAATTAGCATCATTATTAGTTTATCATATGTCTCAAAGAAAATTTGATTTTTTGCAGATATTTGCACGTAAATAGGTCTTCTAATTTTTATTTTTATTTTTTTTATGTAAAAGGGAGGTATAAGCCACAAGCCCCTACAGCCAGATGTTTGTAGTCAGACACACCTGGCTGTAATCAAGGCAGTGCTGTGTGATGTCATGTAGTACTTGAAATTGCAGAGGCCACTGGAGGCAGTGCAAACTTTGATTTTGATGTTTTTGACCAGAATGCTGCAAATTTACCTAGTTTGAACTAAAATTGCCAAAAAAAGGACTAGGAACAGTAGATAATGCTATTTAAACACCACAGTTTAGTAACAAAAAAGTAGATTTTAAGGTGAAGTATGTAACTTTTCTGGTGGAGGGTTCGCTACCTGCTTGTTTCCATGGAGATGTTATTGCTTTATTGTGTAAAATCCCTTGAAAAACATGCATTCTTACTGTAGGGGAGGGCATCTCTCCAGAGATCTGACCTGTTACTTGGCCTGGTGCTCAATAGCATACTGAACAACATTCTAGGCAAATCAAAAACATGAGGAGGAGATAAGCAGGGGGCTGACCCTCTACCAGAAAAGCTACATAGGGCACCTTTAATGTTTAGTTCCACTTTAAAATAAATTCATAGGTCTTGTCTTTGATGGGTCTATTTTCCATTGATAATAGTTTTAGAAAAAACACCCGTGAATCATGTTGCAGAATTTTTAAAAGTTCCTGGACTAGCTTGGTGATGGGTGATTGTTAACGTTGACCACCCCTTGCTAACTGTGTGTTCTCAGTCCTCAGAGTCTGTGGCTGAAGCGGCTCTCTCCTCACGAGGCTCTGCCCCCTCACTTGGACGATGACATCATTTCTCCATACGCCAGTTATACATCTCTGAATGACAAGGCCCCGCCCATCCTCAGCGGCTGGCTCGACAAACTCTCTCCCCAGGGGTAACTACTGCTACTACTATTGTCCTGCTCCAGCCAAATGAAAGAGACCATTACAGAGCATAAAGCCCACCCTGTTACAAGCACACACTCAATAATTGGTCAGAAATAACCAGTTCAGAATAATGTAGCTTTTCTGTGTCTCCAGGGGTCAGAGGTCATGGCTGAGTGTCTTTCTTCGCCTCCTTTCCTCGTCTCCTCACTGTGTCTCCTTCACTGCTCTGGCCACCAACTGTCTCTTGTCCTTCTGCTCCTCCTCAGCCGCTCGGTCTGCCTCCTACCTCCTACTTTACTCTTTCTGTCTTCTATCTCCTAATCTCCTTCGTCCTATTACCTGTCTCCTACCTCCTAGTCTCCTACGTCCTATTACCTGTCTCCTACCTCCTAGTCTCCTACGTCCTATTACCTGTCTCCTACCTCCTAGTCTTCTACGTCCTAATACATGTCTCCTACCTCCTAGTCTCCTACATCCTAATACCTGTCTCTCAAATTCAATATACTGTTTATTTTTCAGGAACTATGTTTTCCAGAAACGTTTTGTCAAGTTTGATGGACAGAATCTCATGTACTACGGCCACGAGAAGGTATTATGACTTCTGCACCTATTGTTACTACTATCACTATTACTACTACTGCTACTACCATGCTTCTAATACTCCACTGATGTTACTACTAATTTATAGACATTACAACTGCTACTATTGCTAATACTACTTCTGCTTCCATAAGTAACTACTGGCACTAAAGTAATGCCTCTTCCAGTACTACTCCTAGTAACACTCCAACAATTACTTTGTCCTTCTCTCTGATAGGATGCCTACCCCAAAGGTGTGATTCCATTGGCCGTGATCCAGATGGCCCGCCCTTCTAAAGACAACAAGTTTGAGATTGTCACCAGCAACAGGATCTTTGTGTTCAGGGCTGACAATGAAGGTACCCACATTGTGGAAGGACTAGTATTAGTAGAAGTAGCAGTAGTATTAGTAGTGTTTCGATACTAACTCAATACTCAATACCGATTCTGATACAGCAATGGTAATAAAAAACACTGTTTATTTAGACAATAGAATGTGATTTTCAATTAAAAAGTAGTACTTTTTATATTAACATGTGGCCTTATATCTGTGTGATCCCTCAGTAGTAGTAGTAGTCATAGTAGAAGTAGTTTGCCCCACCTACTTTCTCATTGAATGCTGAGGGGTCTAATCCTGGTCTGTCCCAGTTCTCAGGTCTCGGTGGGTCCGGACTCTGCAGGACTTTATCAGGGAGCAGTTGGTCTTCGTGCGGCGCAGGTTTGGCCCAGGACTCCACTGTCAGAAACACGGGCCACTGGAGACCAAGGGCCACAAGTCCAAGGTCTACACCGCCATCTATGGAGACCAGATATGGATCCACAAGAATCAACAGGTGAGGAGCAGGGCCAGAGGAGCAAGGCCAGAGGAGCAGGGCCAGAGGAGCAGAGCCAGAGGAGCAGGGCCAGAGGAGGAGCGCCGGA
>JACM01067014.1:0-26724 GCA_000787095.1 Periophthalmodon schlosseri
CCTGGTTTGATGTGGCGTGAGCGAGTATGAATTCATCAGCTTCATACATGTCAAAGCCTGGTCTCGTCAGATCTCAGAAGCTAAGCAGGGCAGGTCCTGGTTAGTACTCGGATGGGAGACCATTGGGAATATCAGGTGCCACAGTGGGGCGCCAGTGGCAAAAACTGTTGTTGTGTTCTTAGGCAAGACACTTCACCCACATCGTCTCGTGTGAAAGTATGAAAGCGGTGTCTGTGAGTGTTGGTGGTGGTGGTCGGAGGGGCCGATGCCGCAGATTGGCAGCCTCGCTTCCGTCAATCTGCCCCGGGGATTTAATAAATACAGTAAAGCGCCTTTGAGTGTCCAAATTTCACCCTGACTGACCTTCCAGAGCGAACTCCAGGCCCATCGTTGTCGTACTAAGTCTTAGATACCGTTGTCCTAACAGGCTTCAGTAGGTTCAGTTTTAAATCCCATACATATTAATCAATGAATCGCAGAACTCTCTCCACTCTATGATTTGCATGAGCGTTTGGGGTTTGACGGTGTATATCCCATAATGCAACGCTCTCATGAATACATTATGGTCAGCACACTTTCACGTTCACTGCCTGATTTCACTTGATTCACCTGTACATTTGCATACGGGCACAGGTCGGGGACTGCTGCTGTCTCTGCGCTAATGAGAAAGTAAGTTAGTCGTTTTATTGCTTTCTTTGTGGCGGCCAAATAGCGTGTAATGAAAAAATTATAATGTATTTTAAAGGAGACGTATAGAGCGAGAACGACTTTTTCGAGGTTTTGACTATGACTTGTGATACGTCTGTTCAGTAAAGACGCCTGAAACTTTACCGGAGTTTTGTCCATCTGTTTTAAACGTTACGTGAGCGATGAACATAACAAAACGGGGGATAAGATTTAACAAGGACCTGAAAAATTAAAACGTGTGAAACGTGCTAATGGACCTGTTTTTGTGAACGCGAGTCAAACGCTCTTATTTGACAGTCCTTTGTTATTTTCAACACAAAATCATAGTTTATTTCATATCATCCATGTGATAAACACGATCAGGTAAAAGTTTGGACTCACTTTTACATTTTTGTTTCTTCTTTATTTCCAGGATTATTTACATTGTAGATTCTCACTGAAGCATCAAACCTATGAATGGACATGTATGGAATGTAGTAAACAAAAATAAACTCAAAATAACTTCAAACCTGTTTCAGATTTAAAAGTTTTAATATAGCCTTCCTTTGCTTTGAACCCTGGTTTGCGCTTTTGTCATTTCTTGACCCTGTAGTAAACATAAGGAAAAAAATAGTAAAAGGAAAGTTCAAATCTGTCAGCTGGACAAAACGTTGCAGGAGTGAAGACGTTTGGCTGCTCGTCCAAGCCGCTTCTTCAGTTCTGGTCAGATCACTGCTGGACACTGCCTTATATCTGTCTGAAGGAAGGAGCTAACTACACTGAAGCTAACACACCTGTTTGTTTACAGTTTGTGTTTGTTGGCTGGGTCTAATGAGCTACAAGTGTGAACTGTGTCTGAGTCATACTTAGCACAATCTTTCAGGCCCCTATTAGCATCCTGGCTAGCCCTGTTGCTAGCCAGGATGCTAATAGGTGTGAGACCAGAACTGAAGAAGCGGCTTGGATGAGCAGCGGAACGTCTTCACTCCTACAACTTTTTGTCCAGTTGACAGATTTGAATTTTTCATTTACTCTGGATCGTACCTGGACGACTGAGGGATCACACGGACATAAAGAAAAAAAAAATGAACGAGAGGGTGTGTCCAAACTTTTGTCTGGCGTGTAGATCATTCTAAAACTACTCAGGAAAGGTCCAACTTTGTTCTAATCATATAATTTTTTCGTTTTTTTGACAACCTTATTCCAAACCCCCTTTTTCTCTACAAACTCCCGTCGTCAAACTTTCCTCGTAACTCGCCCCAACAGCCGAAGACTCTCCTCTGTCTCCTCTGTCTGTATATGGGACACTTAGCAGTCCGTGTGTTTTAATAGCAGTAAGTAGTGGTAAGTATGAGGCAGGGACCCTCGGAGACGTGATTGAGCCTGGCAGCTGGAAATAGGGCCAATTACTGCTCTAATGGGAGTGGTTAGCAGACGCGATTTTGGTCTCTGCAAAGTGCACAGCTGTGAGCATTGTGCTACAGAAGCTTCAGGACATTTCAAACGTTCAAACTTGTTTCCATCTCAGAGTTTTTGGAGACGGAAAAGTGACGACGCGTGTGAAGGCGTGTGGAGCAGTTGTCGTGTTTTTGATCCTGGATCATTCAAACAGATGTTCACAAAACACGTGATGTAGAGAAAGACTAAAAGACTGACAGCGCAGGAAAAGTGCAGATGACTTTAAAAGTTTCGTGACGGAACTTTTCTGGTGGAGGGTCTGCCTGCTGCCTGCTCGTCTCCGTGGAGATGCTCGTGCTTTGTTTTGCTTTGTTACTGTTATCTCCATGGAGGAAAAGTGGTGCCACAACACCAAGTTACAGGTCAGATCTGTGGAAAGGCAACCCTGCTCACAGTAAGAATGCAGTGTTTCTTTTTGGGAATTTATTTTAGCAATCAGAACAACTGTATGAAAGAACTGTATGAAAGATAGAGGATAAGAAGTTTCATGCACACACCACAAAAGTTACATAGTGCGTCTTTACGTATATATTTAAACCATATATAAATGGACATAGCTAACCTGCTAGCCGCCGCTTTCCAAACAGGAAGTGATCATGGGCGCGCTTACGGCTCCCTCGACTCTGGCTCCAGTTCACTCCAAAAACCGTCGCCCCTCTCTCTGTAACTGCCGCTGTTCGTATTAACCCGCTCTACATGATCATGGTATTTTTATTTCGCTCTTGTGTCCGTAAATCAAGATAAGAGAAGGGGCGTTACCTTCAACAGCCTAGCTCCGGATTGGCTCTTTGGTTGCTACGATACTCGCGGTTCGGAATTCCAATATGGAACTCGGCTCCAAATCGTCCCTGTAACCGCTCCGGCCTCGATGAGCTTCATTTGACTGGAGCCGAACGCTGTGGGTGACGTCGCACTCACTTAGTCCACTTCTTCATATAGTGTACGATTTGAACAAGAGATTTTTGTTCAACCTAAAGCTACTAACTGATCTCCCTGTCTAATGTTACCCAAGCCTCAATACTGATCCACTCTTCCATATTACTAAACCTCGCAATTTTACTTCAAACTGAGCATTGTTTTGTCAGAAAGACCACACAATCCGAGTCTTACCTCCTGACATGCGCCCGTCTGCATTTGACCCATCCTTCAGTGTCGCCGGGGCAACCTGTCCCGGGGACCCATCTCCAGATCTTGGACTAGACTCGGTCAGGACCTCCTTAGCTGGAGGTTTTTGCCCATTGTGATGTTTTTAGGTTGATGTGAAAGTGCCAGTCTCTCACTCACTGGGCCCCTGCTGTTTTTTTCCTTGGATCATGGTGTAGACTGGAAACAAGAGCTGCAGTTTTGGAGATAACCTGACCTAGGTTAGATAGAAGTTGGAGAAGTTATGGATTATGGCGGAACAATGGGGGACGGGCTCAGAAAATGAATGTTTAGATAAGGATTTTCAATTTTATCCCTAAATTGTATGAATGGGACGAGGGACAGGGGCCTAAAGGGTATTTTTTTGTGAAACACTTGAATTTTAGCCATTGAAGACCATCGCAGTTGGCACTTAAGCTCTCTGTACGGCGCTCTCCAGATGTTTGCGATTATGCGTTTCAGAATATCAGAGACGTTGCACCAGCCTCTTGCGGATTTGGAAACCCCTTTAGTTTTTTAATTAATCTTGACCCCCCTCTGCATTTTAACATAATGAGCTAGTTCCAACTGATTATTTAACACAGTGTAATTTCGGCTTCAAAGGTTTCGTTAGGCGAGCTTTGAGGTTCAGTTTACACTCGACTCATTTGAAAGAAAGAAAATATCTGAAACAAAACAAGGAAATTAGAGCAGAAACGGCACAGAGGAGCAGGCAAAATGGAGGAAACGGTGGCTCGCCCAAAGCATTCGTCTCTGTCACTTCTTGGTCAATATTGTCTTGAGTCTGGACCATTGGATGTCTGTGTAAATGATTGATATGGCAATAACCTGTTTACCCAGGTGGATTCAAAGAGCCACTATTCTCGGCGATATTGAATAAACAGCACAAATTCACTCTTATCTGCAATACTGTACAGGCTATAGAGGCGGCGGCGCTGCGTTAGCCTGACAAACACATGCGAAACGTCCACATGTATGCACATATTTATGGTGTTTACCGGAGAAACTCATCTGCCTTCGTGCCCTTGAGCGAAACAACGGCGTCGAACCTTTTCTTTCAACTGCACAACTGAAGGAAATTAAAGGGCCCATGTTACGTTGTTTTCTAATCTCTGTTCTAATGTTGTTTCCTCGTCACAAACAGACCTGGAGTTGTGTTTTGTTTCATTCACACATGTTTAACACACAAACCCTGCATAATTGGGAGTTTTTCTCTCAAACAGAAAACACTCTGTTCCACCTGGTGATGTCATGCGGTAATACAGGAAGTGCTCTGCTGTGTTTTTAAACTCCATACACCTTCACTAGGGTTATTTAGATGATTTCAGCCTTGGAATTGCCAAACTCTACTGAACAAAAGGTAAAAAGTAGCTGTTGACTTGAAACCTACCGCTTCATGACATCACAAAGTGGAACAGAGCATTTTAAACTAGTAGCCAGTTTAGCCAGACTAATAATAAAGTGTTACACAAACATGTGTGAATGAGCCAAAACACAACTCCAGGTGTGTTTTTGAGGAGCTAATAATAAAGTGTTACTACTCAAACATTGAATGAACCAAAACACAGCTCCAGGTGTGTTTTTGAGGAGGAAACAGCATTAGAACATGATTTAAAGCTCACAAGAGTCAGTTTTGTGTAATATTTAAGTTCATATTTAAGTGTTATTAAATTGTAATGATGTAAAATTACAAAAAAAAGATTTAATATAGATTTATATATAGTGATAGTAACCAGAGCAGTAAAGGGTTTTCTTTTGACAGAATAAACATGCATTTTGAACATCTGGAGTGTACACCCTGTTTTATATAAAAGACAGTTACAAACATGACAGGTGTAGTTTTTTAACCACATTAGAAAAACATACTTGGCTCCTGTGGCTAAATGCAGTTTGTTGCAGCTTCATGAAGAAAAGCAGAGGAATCCAAAGACCATTGTCATTTGCTCTACTAGGAGTAGCTCAGTTGGTAGAGAGTTTATCCACTGATCTGAAGGTTGGCGGTTTGAATCCCGCTCTCAACATAAACATCAGGGTAAGGTGTGTGGCTTCTTATGTTACTGGTAAAACTTTATCTAAAAAACTAAAACTATATCACTATTGAATATGGGTTACCAGTTCCTTTACCTGCAAACAGAGGACACATATTGCGGTGACAGTAGCTCCGTTGGTGTTTGGGCCACTGATCTAAAGGTTGGCGGTTCGAATCCAGTGTCTGCGTGCACTGGTGTGTGAATGGGTGAGTGGTTCCTTGACGTAAAGCGCTTTGAGTGACTTGAAGCTGGAAAAGCGCTATACAAAAATGTGACTATTTACCAAAGGCTCAAATACCGTAGCTTCCACACTAGTGCTCTAACTGTGGCGTTCCTATTGCGGTGACACTGGGTTTGTTGTTTTGCTACTTCTAAAATGAAGTAGCTGTAAATTTGCAGCTAAACCATGTTGTGTACCAGTTTGCGAGCCACCGCTTTTCCCTCCTCTTTGCACGGCTCATTATCCCTGATGTGAAAACGACCTTTCCGCGTGTATTTCTGTGCAGTTGGCTATTTAATATTTATTGTTCCGGACCCGGAGTGAGTGGGAATGACACGGCAGGTAGCAAAACCCATGACTTCCTCCCTCCTCAGCAACTTTTTCCTTTAACAACCTCCATGTGCTACGTCTCAAATTCACCTGTTTTAGTGCGGCAAAAAGTCATGCAAAAGTTTTAATTAGGGCCAATAGGAAACAGCCAGAGAAGCTAAGAGTCAATACAGGGGGGCACCGGGGAGTAGCTGTAGTGGAATGAATGCCGTTGCATACTGAAAACTCCCAGCCATAGATCTCCGGTAATAGCCACACAATGGTAAATTTATAATGGAAGTTGGTGCAGCACAGCCACATAGTCTCTTTATGGGAGTCTAAAATTACATTAGGCTTATTTAAAGTCTCTGTGCTGGGGAAATAAAAGCATCATAAAGCATTCGCTGAAGCCAGACTGCGTGTGTGATCCCCCAAACCCAACCTCCAATGGTCCATTTCATCTGGAAGTCCTTCACTCATTCAGTGTCGAGTTTATTTTTCAAATGGAACCCGGCCGAAAAAGTGGCGTCTGCTGCTCCCATTGACTCCGCTGTATGTTGTTAAATGAACTGATGTTTCTGTATTTGATTTCCGCCAATTTGGGATCGCATTTTTATTTCGTTTGACCTTGGTGGGGGAGTGGGAGCGCTGCAGGGGAATGGGTCGGTTTGAGGCGGCCTTGCAATGGAAGCAGCACAGTTTAGTCTTTGTTTTGTTATACTATATACTTTATGTTCACATTTGGTCTGGTCTGGTCTTGGTCTGGTTCTGGTTTAGTCATGATCTAGTCCAGGTTTAGTCCCAGTTTAGTTTAAATTTTTCTGTATTTACCACATTGTGGGGACTAAAATGCATATCCACACTCAATTTATGGGAACCTTCTGACTTTATGGAGACAAAAAATCAGGTTTTCATGATGTATATGGTTTATTATTAGATTAACAACATGGTTTAAGATTAGATTAGATTAGATTTTTGTATTTGATCCCCATGGTGCAGCCAGCATCTTAAAAACATTCACACGAGAACATCACACAGGCAAGAAACAGGACCTAAAAATGCCAGGACAACAATTTGGAGTCCTCTAGGAGTTGTTAAGGAGGTAAAAAAGTTTTGGAGTCTGTTGGGGGCGGGGGCTTGAACTCTGAGTGCAGTGGGTGACCAGGATCTGCCATTATTCGCCTGGCTTTAGTTACAGATCTGTTCAAAGGTTCAAGATGTCATTGGACTGATTCCCAATGATTTTTCCCACTCTCTGACAAGGTTATGTGGCCAGTTACAATTACGAACAAATTAAACCAAAGACAAGAAAACGTTAAAATGGACTCAACAAAGCAACTGTAGAACATCAGGACACCATCGACATTGAAATCCTGGTCAGACATGGGTTAAAACAGGGTAAGGTTATGGTAAGTTTAAAGTTAGCAGCGTTCTCCATGATATAAATATAAGTTTCAAGGAGTAATGTCCACACAAAAAATGGAAAAACCAGCAGCCATTCTTGTTAGTGTCAATGTTGAGGTATTAATCACACAGACAGAGCAGCCCCATGTGGTCAGAGAAGTGAACTGATTCATTAGTCTCTTTATCAGTTTTGTACTGATCATTTCAGCCACACTGATGTCACTGTGTCAAGCTGTTTTTCCATTAAGAATAATGGCCCATTTTAACAATCAACCGATGACAAATAATATTTAATATTTTATTAAATATGAACCCTAACCCATAGACTGTGTATATAAATGGGCATAGCTAAACTGCTAGCAGCCGCGTTACAAATAGGAAGAGAGCACGGTCGCGATTCCGGCTCCATTGACTCTGGATCTGACTCTTTCTATTGAAAAACTGTGTCCTCTCTCTGTAACTGCTGCCGTCAGACTCGTCATTTTGGTCTTAAATGTTCGTATTAACCCTCTACATGATCCTGGGGTTTTTATTTCACTATTGGGTCCGTAAATCAAAATTTGAACATTAATAACAGACAAATCGCGCCTTCTTTCCCCGGGGTCGCTCCCGCTAGCAACAGGTTTGATTGACAGCAGGCGGGAAGGGGCGTTACCTTCAACCACCTCACTCCGGATTGGCTCTTTGGTTGCTATGATACTCACGGCGTTACCTCAACCACCTCACTCCGGATTGGCTCTTTGGTTGCTATGATACTCACCCGTATAACTGCTCTAGCCTCGATGAGCTTCATTTGACTGGAGCCGAACGCTAGTCCACTTCTTTACACAGTCTATGCCCTAAACCCTAACCTTAACCCTTTAGTGTATGCTGTATCCAGACACTTAACACACCACATATTTTTATTATTCATTTCCACTCCTCTAAATCATGCTAGTCTCCCGTGCTAAGCCCCAGTGAGCCATGCTAGTCTTCCATGTGTGTAAAGCTGTGCTCATTAGCAGCTCTTATCGGTCGCTGTTGTTGGTTCAGCCTGTGGGTCACCGGTGTGGGCAGGGACTGGATCCTCGGTGTCAGAGATACCGGCCCTGCTCAGCCTCTGGACCGATGAACATCACAGGATTAAAAGTGATTTAGACTTTGTTAAGCTACAGTTGTGTCAGCCGCTCCCCTGAGCTTTAGATCGACTTTTTATAACAATCCAGCCGCGTTTTTGAGTCAAAGATCTTCCACTTTTGCCAGTTCTTTGGGTGAGAGCTAGCTTCTCGTACGTATATGTTAGCACTGGAATTGACAGACAAGTCAATGCATTTTTAAAGGTGCACGGTGTAATTTTTCTGATGAGGGTTCACCACGTGCTTGTCTCTATGGAGATGTTGGAATGTTACACGGTATGGCCTTAAACTTACCCATCAATGGCAGTCAAAAGTTTGGACACACCCTCCTCTCGTTCAGTGATTATTTTCTTTATGTTTACTACTTTCTACATTTTTTAAACACACAAAATATCAGATATATGAAGCAAGATATATGGAATTATTATTATTAGTAAAGAAAATAGCGCTACAATTTTTTTTTTTTTTTTTTTTATTCAAATTCTCAGAGTCTCCTCCCTTTGCTTTGTCGACAGCTCAAACCCTTGTCCTTCTCTCCATGAGCTTTTTGATGAAGTCTCCTGAAATGGTTTTCACTTCACAGCTGAGCCACGTCAGGGTCAAGAAATGACAGAAGTGCAAATCGGGTTCAAAGCAAAGGGTGGATATTTTAAATTAAAATTTTTTGGAGTTATTTTGAGTTTATTTTTTGTTTACTACATTCCACATGTGTCATTCATAGTTTTGATGCTTCAGTGAGAATCTACAGTGGAAATAATCCTGGAAATCCAAACTTCTGACTGGTCGTGTCTATTGAAAACGTGTTTTCTTACTGTGAGACATTTGCATCTATAGATATTAGTGATGTGACGTTTGTGAACGAGTCGGCTCTTTTGAATGGTTCCTTAACGTGGACGGTTTATTTATTTATTTGATTGGGATGATACATGTTAATGAACAGACATGATTCAACATGAAAGTAAACACACCGGATTATAGCCAAAAGCTGATTTCCATCCGTTGTCCCAAGGGCTGGGGTCACAAAAATGTCAAAATAAAAATTGCACACCACACTCATTGCACAGTTCCCATTATTGCACCATACAAATAATTGCACATTCCATTCATTGGTTGGATCTGGATCTCATTTTTTAACCCCTTTGCGTCGGATGCTGTCGTGTGAGCGTCGCCAGAGTGTTGCCTCAGCATTGGGAGGATCCCAGCGACAGCTGCGCTCTGATTGGTCGTCTTCGAGGGACAACGTAAGCGCGTTACCGTAATGACAGTAACATATTTAAAGAGCCCTGTGCCTCTGCTTTGAGACGCCGTTTGAATTTACATGACGGCACAATTGGTTGCAGAGTTACGGTAATGGAAAGTCCGCAACCGCGAATCTATCGGCGACGATAGCATCCGACGCTACAGGGTTAAAAGCGCTGAATCTTTTTCTTTCCTATTTGTACACATTTTTAAACTGGTTAACACTGAACCAACACAAGAATCAGCTCAGAAGCAGAGCAGTGAGAGATTTAAGCAGAAAAACATATTTGACATGGTAATAACAGTTAGTTTTTAAATTATTGTTATTGTAATGCAACGTTTTATTTCGATTTTCATAATTCCAAAGAGTAAACTCACTCCCACTGTCAGTTTGAACCATTTTAAACACATCTGAGCCTTGGTCGTTTCTCTCTCTGACTAGTTTGTTGTTAAAATGAGCTCTAACATCGGCTTCTGTCATATAAATAAATAGTAAAAGAACAACTCTTTGAAGAGAACGAATCCAAAAGATTCAGATCCCACAAAGGAGCCGAAAGTCCCGTCACTAACAGATATTAATATGATTCTGTGGAACATTTCAGTCAAATTATAACATTTCCATGGCGACAAGCAGGCGACAGACCCTCCAGAAAAGGTACATAGTGAATCTTTATAAGGAAAGGAAGAAAATAAAGCACTGTATTTGAGACGCTTCAAAACAATATTAGCAGAGATTACATTTTCAGGTTATTACTGATCACAGCAGAAACACAAAAAGTTCATTATCACACATTATCATAAAAACAACGACGTGTTTGAAAAATGAGCACAATTTTGAATCCAATTAATTTCAAAATAATCAACAATGAATCTGAAAAGAAAACATGTTAGACTAATTATAATTTATTCCCACAACCATAATCAAACCCGAATGAAAAAGTAGGTTAAAAAGGTCCGTCGAATCTCTTTTGATGAGGTCTCTGTTGCCGGGCAGAAATGATTAAAATTCTTCATATTTTAAATCTGAAGTTGGTGTTAATAATCTGCATTGTAGATGATGTCATGAATATGCAGGACCTGCTTTGACATTTTTACTGCCAAAGTTGTGTACGTTTGGCCCAGTGTCTGGTGCCTCTTTAAAGGGCTCGGATTGCGCTGTTTTCTGATTTTCTTCTATGTTATAATGATGTTTTCTCGCCTAAAAAATCCCTGGAGTTGTGTTTTGTTTCATTCACACATGTTTAACACCCAAACCCTGCATATTTAAGGTGAGTTCTCTCAAACGGAAAACACTCTGTTCCACCTTGTAATGTCATCATGTGGTAATACAGGAAGTGCTCCACTGCGTTTTTAAACTCCACACACCTTCACTAGAATCATTTGGATAATTTCAGACCTAGAATCGCCAGAATCTACTCTAAACTAAAGGTAAAACTTGAAAACTACCGCTTCATGACATCACAAGGTGGATCCGAGCATTTTGAGCTTTGGAGATGTAGACAGACTAATAATAAAGTGTTTCTCAAACATGTGTGAATGAAACAAACACCACTCCAGGTCTGTTTTTGAGGAGGAAACAGCATTTTAACATGACTTAAAGCTCACGAGAGTCAGTTTTGTGTAATACAGGACCTTTAAACTCTACTGCGGTCGTGCTTTTTCTCGTCGTATGAAACAAAACCTAGAGACACGGCACAGACTGGAGCAGAAGCCCAGACGCAGAGATCTTGAAATATACGCTCGCAGAAAATAGATCCCTTTAATGACTTTCCCATATGCTAACGGTAGACTGAGAAGTAGCCACTGTTTTTGTCTGTCAGTCTCAAACAGGAAGTCAGGCTTAAGGAGATTCTGTTACTTAGGGTCTTAAAATGGCAATTCACTTTATTAATATGAGGATTTTATATGTTCAGAAATATAGAAATGTTACAGATGGGTGTGGGGAAACGGGCTCGATGTGGTCGAAGTAGGAGACGTGCATAAATAAGTGCTCTTTTGCCAGACAAATTTATTTAAAAGACGACCTCGGTTGGACGCCAATAATTTAAGAAAATAACATAAACCGTTCACACAAAAACAGAAAATGAGTATCTTAAATTAAATCTGCCAAACAACCACGTGCCACAACTACACTGAAGTCCTCCCGAAAGACTAAGGCCGTGTCCCAATTCGCCAAATGCACCGTTCGAAGCGGTCGAAGGGCACTTCCGTAACCTCCGGCGCGACAAGCCCTGTCCCATTTCATGCACCCGACGAATGCGGCCGAAAATGTGCCCTGCGTTTCCATGGAGATCTGCCATAGCCGAAGCTATATCCCATCATGCACCGCGCCTACGCAAAAAAAGAGAAGAAAATGGAGTACGCTACGCAATACACGTTCAAATGTAAGTACTGGTTTACGTCACCTACAACAGTGCGACATGAAACTGTTAAAATCTGAATAAAGATACGTCTGAGGCGACTCAAACTTAGTGAAGTCCCGTTAATGTGGGTTTACAGTTATTGCTGTAACTGACCGAACGGTGAGCGGAATTATCCCTCACACTTTTATATTAGTGTAGCTGTCGTAATGTTTAATATTCATCCTGATTTAAGAATATTCTTTTGTCTTTAGGGAGCGACGAGCAGACGGTGGAATTTATCCGCCTGAGGGGGGAGAATGGGCACTTATTCATCGGTGCCAAATTTTCCGCAAGCACAGACAGCGGTTGAAGTACGCTCCGTGGCGTAGGCCTGTCCCATTTCGGCACGATGGGGGCTACACGGAGGAGTACCCTTCGTCGGCTAGGTACTTCGAACGGTACTTCGAACGGTACTTCGAACGGTACTTCGAACGGTACTTCGAACGGTACTTCGAACGGTACTTCGAACGGTACTTCGAACGGTACTTCGAACGGTACTTCGAACTGTGCATTTGGTGAATTGGGACACGGCCTAAGTTGCACTGCTTAAATACCCCTCCTAAACGGAAGCACCTCCCCCTGGTATATACCACATACTTTACAGGTGCTGTAGGTACAACTTTAGCAGGATCTCATAATCAACTGCAAACTTACGAGGGCCCAAATCTCTTTAGCCCAAAAGTGTTTAAAAATAAACTATAAACACTTAAATATTAAAACAAAATACACAAAGACATGGAACAAAAAAAAAAAAAGAACTTAAACCAGTTCTCCCCTCCACATGGTCCGGCCCACGACGACACCCAAGCCTTTAAAAATGGCCGACATAGGACACGCCCCGTCTTTGTCTGGACCATGTGGAGATTCAGGTAAGAACAGATACATGTGTTGGACTGAACTGACTAAACATAACCAAATAAAATCTCTTTAAAGTAACAGGTGTAAGTGTGGTGTTTAAATTAAAGGTTGAACATAACTAAAAGACTAAACAAAACAAACCCGGGATGGTTGTGTCTAGTGTTTAGTTGAATATTATTATAGGAAATTATAGGAAAAATTATAGGAAATGAACAAATGTGTGAATATAAACAAAATTAAGGTGATATTAACGGGACAAAGGCCCACTTTGTCACACAGGGCCACAGTTTGAGTCTGTCTGAAGGAGGGCATCAAATGTACTTTTTATATTTGAATATCCTTCACATATTACTGAGTTAAACATATTGATCACATATAGATTAGATCATATATGTGCTGTCTTTAACCAGTTTCCGTAAATCTCTTGAATTTTATCTTCCAACTTAAAAAAAAAAAAAAAAATTACAGGACTAGTTTGGGCCTTTATACGTGTGGTTGTCATGGTTACACGTCGTATCGTGAATTATAAGAAAAGCCGTATTCATGAGTCTCAGCTTCCTGCAACATTTTGAGGACTTTTTACCATTCAGAAATTAATATTTAGGTTTAAATTGTTCTAATGTTTCATCATTCTGAACCCGTGGATATCCCCTGCTGTCTTCTGTAGTTCACATGATTTCCCGGTTGTCATAATTACACCTTGTAAGTGTCTTAGTACGATATAAAGACCGTCTCATGACAGTTCTGCCCCTTCTATATGTCAGGTTTAAATATAAGCAGCAATCTAATCCCTGCTATTTCTGTAATGAAGGTAAAGCTATCTGTCCGTACGCCCTCCACGCAGTCTTACTCACGGCCTAATGATGACGTCCGAACGCAGCCAACTCTTTATGAAGCGAAGTAAAACTATAGTTACTGCCGTCTTAACTCAGACCTGTTCCACAAAATGGACTTTCCAGAACTTTTAATCATGTTATAGTTGTTTCCTTCTCATTTTCCCTCTGAAGTTCCCTCTGTTTCTGGAGCGATTCATGTTGGCATAATCTTTAATCGCTTTAACCGGGACGCGCCCACTGTGACGTACTTACTTTGTTTTTCAGTTTTATTTTCTTTCTCTCGTAGGATTTGGCAGCGCTGCGTGGTTTTTTGGTACAAATGAAAAAAAAATCTGTTACTCGCTAATGCGCAGCTATCCATAGGGGGCGCCGACAGCTCCACGGCTCGTTGTTGTGGTGACGTTTACGGCTCCCATTGGGCACCGCAGTTTTCTAACGCGGAAATCAGTGAACTTGTTTCTTTTATTAAGTCGTTTTAGATGAATATTGTGATTTAAAACGTGCAAATTATCACGTAATGATCCACGGATGTCGTAGATTATAACTGTCGAACAGACACAAGTACAATAGGTCTGATTTAATTCATGTTTTAAATTGTGTTTTTTGTTTTTTTACGGTTCACCTTGCATCTCGTCTCCACGTAAACGCAACTGCTTTGCCTGGAATGTTCCGCAGTTTGGCATTACTTACCCATCCTGCCTTCATTCAGTTGAGTGAGTTTTTCTGCCTGTACGTTCTTCGTTAGCGGGATCACCTCTGCGCACATACGAGAGGCGCCATCGCGGGCTTGTCTCCATGACGATGGCGATAGATGAGCGTAATGCCGTGCTGCGGAACATTAGGTACATCTCCATCTTTATTGTGCGAATAGTGTAAGAAATAAAATCCGACATCAGGGTCTTTGCGGCACTGAAAGGTCATCAGGGTCGGGGTGACTTCAGACGAACCTTTTTTTTTGTAATTTTTGTGTTTATTTTATTTCGTATTCCCGTGTTCAGTGTAATTCACGTTTCCCGATGCAGTCCAACGGTCTTCTGAATCCAAACTCCAACATTCGAACACTCCCTGGATATAACCGTCGTCCCGTTCCTCTCCTTCTAAAATTGGTGTTGTATATTTTTATCGCACTTCTTGCCTGCAGCCTGTTATTCTTCCATTTCTGGCCTATACATAATGGATGTGGTTTGAGCGAGGAGGAGTTTGGCTACCAGCTAAAGACTGGCAGACTGACCCGAGCACCAGCCAAGCCCTGGTACATTGGCACAAGCGCAAAGTACGAGATTATTCAACCCGGTGGAAGCATAGACTCTATCAAAACCTAGGTGACCCCAGTCTAGCCAATAATGATGCATAAAACGGACGCACTTTCCAGGCTCTTGGTGTTTTTCTATAGGCCGCGATGCCGTGTCCAATCGGCGGATAATTATTATTCTTAGGCACAAAGGGTGTTTTTCAAAGCTGTCATTTTAATCATTTGAGAAGAAAAGACCATGGATAAACAGTAATGGGAGGTCTGCCAGGTCAGGCCCTGCAATCTAAAAGTACAACGATGAACTGAAACTACCGGGTGTCTGCTTGAACTCAACAAAACCTAAAAAACAAGAAAAACTTTGTTAGAGGAGATTTAGAGGTTGGACGATTCGCTTTAGAAGAAGGAAGAAGTTTTGTTACTGAAGTAAAAGTACAGAAATCAGAGCAAAGAAATACTTAAGTAAAAGTCAAATTGTCACATGAAAAAAAATCAGCTTAAGTAAAAGTATTAAATTATCTGTTTGAAAATGTACTTAAAGAGTAAAAAGTAAAAGCATTTCACGCAGATTTTGAGTCTTATAAAGCTTCAAATGTAGTGATTTTGATAAAGATTTGTGCTGAATTTTGTTCAACAGAAACGACTGAATCAATAGTTTTTCTACCCGTTTTTCTTTGTATATTTTTGTTTGTTCAAACTACAAAAGTGTTAAAAATAAACCCTCAGGCTTTTCATCAGGTCTCAAACAATATAAAAAAATACTTTTACTTTTCAGTCTTTGTTCAAAAAGTAGTGGAGTAGAAAGTACAGATACTGCTCTCAAATGTAGTGAAGTAAAAGTAAAAAGTATCCATTTTAAAATGTACTTAAGTAAAGTACAGATACCCAAAATGTATACTTAAGTACAGTACTTTACTACTTTTACTTTGTTAAGTTCCACCACTGCTTTAGACTAGAGAGACCTGTCATTGGTGGGAAGACATGGGAAGAGTAGCCATTTTAATTTTATTTTTTTCTTATAGCATAGTTTCAAATAAAAAAAAAAAAAAAGAATGAATAAATAAACTCAAGTAGAAGCACAAAGTAGTGGTAAAAACATATTTATGTAAGAGTAAAGAGTAACATGTATTTGGGGAAACACATACTTGACTGAGAGTAACTGTTGAACCACAAAAATGAGAAATCTTTGAAGGAGCAGTGTAAAAAACAACACATTCCATGAAGCTTTTGTTTATAACCAGAACATTTACTGAGAAAAGAAAACTGGTGCTTCAATAAAATGTACAGGAATAGAATAAAACACAACTTTAGTTTCCTGTCTCAAGATAAAAACAGAAATTTGTCTTTTTTCTGTTTTTTTAGACACATTCCAATCAGGTTTTAAGTCCATGCGTAGCACAGAAACTGCCCTTTTAAGATTCTGTTGTCTCTGTGCACCTCAGGCCTCATAACTCTCAAACGGAGTTCCTCAAGGCTCAGTATTAGGTCCTATCCTGTTCTCTTTATATTTGCTGCTGCTTGGTTCTAGTTTTGAAAATCACAAATTGTCTTTGCTCTAAAATTGCTCTAGTCAAGGCGTAGCACAGAAACTGCCCTTTTAAGAGTTTTTAATGACCTGCTTTTGACAGTTGACTCTGGCTGCCCTGCCGTTTTAATTCGTTTATATCTAACAGCTGCATTTGAAATTATAGACATCAGATTCTGCTGTCTCTGTGCACCTCAGGCCTCATAACTCTCAAACGGAGTTCCTCAAGGCTCAGTATTAGGTCCTGTCCTGTTCTCTTTATATTTGCTGCTGCTTGGTTCTAGATTTGAAAACCACCAGTGACTGTATTCATGCCCTGTCCAATTGTCTGCAGGATATTAAGAGCTGGGTGTCCCAAAACGTTTTACACTTGAACGAGAACAAAACAGAGATTCAAATTTTGGGGAATTTTACAAACTACTCCAAAAGTACTGCCCACCTGGTGATACTTTGAAATCACTTTGTTCTAATCTGGTAAATTACTGTAGCAATAGCCTGCATCTAAAACCAAAGTTCAGATAAGAGTGGACGCTGTAGCTCTCGAAGGACTTCTCTTGACCTGGTTTGGTGCCGGTTTGATTGTGAGTTGGTCCTGATGTAGACTTGATTTGGTCCTGTTCTAGTCCTGGTTTAGTCCTGGTCTGGTCCTGGTTTAGTTCCAGTTTAAGTCCTCATTTAGTCCCAGTTTTCTTGTGGTGTGTCGTCCTCAATAGACTCCAGTACATTCAGAATTCTGCTGCCTGCTTCCTCACCCGCACCTCCTCCTCATCCGCACCTCCTCCTCACCCCCACTTCTTCTCACCCGCACCTCCTCCTCACCTGCACACCTCATCCTCACCTGCACCTCCTCCTCACCCGCACTTCTCCTCACCCCCACTTCTCCTCACCCGCACCTCCTCCTCACCTGCACACCTCATCCTCACCCACACCTCCTCCTCACCCTTGCCTCCTCCTCACCCTCATACCTCCTCCTCACCCTTGCCTCCTCAACCGCACACCTCCTCCTCACCCGCACACCTCCTCCTCACCCACATACCTCCTCCTCACCCACGCCTCCTCCTCACTTGCACACCTCCTCCTCACCCGCGCCTCCTCACCTGCACCGCCTTCTCACACGCACCTCACCTGCACGTCCTCCTCACCCACACCTCCTCACCCACACCTCTTCCTCACCTGCACCTTCCCCTGACCCACACCTCCTCCTCACCGGCACCTCCTCCCGTGAACACATCACCCCTGTCCTCAGAGATCTTCACTGCCTCCTCATCCCCCAGCGCATTCAGTTCAAGCTCCTCACCACTGTGCACAAGTCTCTCCATAACCTGGCCCCCAAACACCTCCCTGAGCTCCTCCACCACCACACTTCTGCTGCCTGCTTCCTCACCCGCACCTCCTCCTCATCCGCACCTCCTCCTCACCCCCACTTCTTCTCACCCGCACCTCCTCCTCACCTGCACACCTCATCCTCACCTGCACCTCCTCCTCACCCTTGCCTCCTCCTCACCCTCATACCTCCTCCTCACCCTTGCCTCCTCAACCGCACACCTCCTCCTCACCCGCACACCTCCTCCTCACCCACATACCTCCTCCTCACCCACGCCTCCTCCTCACTTGCACACCTCCTCCTCACCCGCGCCTCCTCACCTGCACCGCCTTCTCACACGCACCTCACCTGCACGTCCTCCTCACCCACACCTCCTCACCCACACCTCTTCCTCACCTGCACCTCCCCCTGACCCGCACCTCCTCCTCACCGGCACCTCTTCCTGTGAACACATCACCCCTGTCCTCAGAGATCTTCACTGCCTCCTCATCCCCCAGCGCATTCAGTTCAAGCTCCTCACCACTGTGCACAAGTCTCTCCATAACCTGGCCCCCAAACACCTCCCTGAGCTCCTCCACCACCACACAACCACCCGTGTTCTCTGATCAGCTGATGCCAACCTCCCGTCTCCCCCCCACCAAACACAAGACCTGGGGGTACAGGGCCTTCTCCGCTGCTGCCCCCACCCTTTGGACCTCCCTGGACCTCCCTGGAGCTCCCTGGACTTCTCTGGACCTCCCTGGACCTCCCTGGACCTCCCTGGAGCTCCCTGGACTTCTCTGGACCTCCCTGGACCTCCCTGGACCTCCCCGGACTTCTCTGGACCTCCCTGGACCTCCCTGGACCTCCCCGGACTTCTCTGGACCTCCCTGGACCTCCCTGGACCTCCCTGGAGCTCCCTTCCCAAACACATCAGATACTCATCCACACTCACCATCTTCAAAACAGCCTTGAAAACTCACCTGTTGAAAAACTGCCTTCAAATAACTACATCTCCTTTTTATCTGTTTCTTTCATTTGTTTGTTATTGAACTGTGTGAAGCGTCTTTAAGTGTCAGGAAAAGCGCTACACGAGTGCTACGTTTCATTATTATTATTATTAGTGTGAAAGCAGCCAAAAAAAACGTAAATCTGCCATTGGAAATTATCCATCTGAATTGCGTCGCATATCAAATACCAACCTATTGCTTCTGTCAAAAAAAAGTCAATCAGGGTTTGAACCAAAGGTGGGTGTTCTGGGTACGAGGGTAATATATCAAATATCTGAACAGAAATGTCTTGTTAAAAGCCTCTCGGAGTTCAACCAATTATAAGTGTGTGGTAACAGCTATGGACATGTGTCAGAGCAGCGCAGGCCCGGCGACAGGAGACACGCTGCATAATGTTAATGTATTGACATGTGTCAGTGTGTGGGGCTGTGTTTGGATCAAATCATTCAAGTCGTTCAGGCTGATAAATGGAGTCGTGTCTCTTGGTCAGGTGCATAGAGTGTGTATTTAAATGGACGTGGCTAACGCGCTAGCCGCCGCTTCGTTCCAAACAGGAAGTGACCGTGGGCGCGCATCCGGCTCTATCGACTCTGGTCATTTTGGTCTTAAAATGTTCGTATTGACCCGCTCTACATTTTATTTTGCTATTATTATTATTATTATTATTTGCTACGTTAATATCAGACCAATCAGGCGCCTTCTTTCCCCAGTGTCGCTCCCGCTAACGTTAGCAACAGGTTTGATTGACAGCGTTGCTAGGCGCCCTGATAAACCAGCGGCGCAGACGGGAAGGGGCGTTACCTTCGACAGCCTCGCTCCGGATTGGTTACTATTAAAACTGGAAAGTTGGTGGTTCAATCCCAGCTCCGGCTTGTATACAGATGTTGTGTCCTTGAGCAAGGCTTTTTACCCATGTTGCCTCACTGTGAATGCGATGTGTTTGTCAGAGAGGTTCTCGGAGCAGATTAGCGTCATCAAGAGTTCTGTTCTGTAGTTGTTTACAGAGACCAAGCGCGAGACGATGTACTGCAACTTTGAGTATCCAAAAATGTGCCATATAAAACAGATGTACGATAACTGAGCAAAGTGAAATAAAAGAGGCAAAAGTGGCAGCAGCAGTTGGTGTGGTAGTACTAAGAAATGGTTGCTGAATGGCATGTCCTTGGCACCATCCTTGTCTGACTATGATCTCAAACAGACTCGACTTTAAAGGGCCCATATTAAACTGTTTTCTGATCCGTGTTATAATGTCGTTTCCTCATCACAAACAGACCTGGAGTTGTGTTTTGTTCCATTCACACGTGTTTAACACACAAACCCTGCATATTTAGGCTGAGTTCTTCTTTCAAACAGAAAACACTCCGCCTGGTGATGTCATGTGGTAATACAGGAAGTGCTCCACTGTGTTTTTAAACTCCACACACCTTCACTAGAATCATTTGGATCATTTCAGCTCTGGAATTGACAATCTCTACTGAGCTAAAGTAAAGTAAAAAGGAGCTGTTTACTTGAAAACTACCACTACATGACATCACAAGGTGGAACAGAGCGTTTTGAGCTTTGGAGAAGTAGACAGACTAATAATAAAGTGTTACTCAAACATGTGCGAATGAAACAAAACACAACTCCAGGTCTGTTTTTGAGGAGGGAACAGCTTTAGAACATGGCTAAAATCTCACAAGAGTCAATTTTGTGTAATATAGGAACTTTAAAGTGCAGTATTTGTATGTATTACATTAATCACATCTCCCGGGAGACAAATAGATGACGCCACTGGGCCAAGTTACAGGTCAGATCAGTGGAGAGGCAACCCTGCTCACAGTAACAATGGATATTTTTCAAGGTATTTTTAAAAAACGCCTATAATTGAAAACATGCAAGATTGACAGGTTTAATGGAATACTGTGGAACATTCCAATCGAAGCAAAAACATCTCCACTGAGACAAGAAAATGTACACATTGCAGCTTTAAATAGAGTCTGTTTGTGCTCTTTGTTACTTCTGTTCAGTGTAGGTGAATTGGTCAATCTGAAATTACAATTCCTTCACATTAAATATAAGACAGACACATGAACAGGCACTCATCATTCTAAAACCCACCTCTTCTCCCTGGCATTTAATTCTAGCTGGACAGGATATCTTGGTGTTTTATTGTTTTAATGTTCTTTGCCTATGCGTCATATTTTTGGTGAAAATCAAAATAAAACGTTGCACTACAATAATAATAATTTAAAAACGAACTGTTATTAAGATGTCAAATTTTATGTTTTTCTGCATAAACCTCTCACTCGTGTCGCCTGCTCTGCTTCTGAGCTGATTCTTGTGTTCGGTTCAGCTTAACCAGTTTAAAAATGCGTACAAATTGTAAAGAAAACGAATCGGCTCTTTTAAAAAATGAGATCCGGATCCATGAACGCGCACTCATCATCCTAAAACCCGCCTCTTCTCCCTGGCATTTAATTCAAGCTAGACGTTACATCTTGTTGTTTTATTGTTTTAATGTTTTTTTTCTGTATATCTCTTTTTGTTGACTTTTGCGCGAATGACTTTGAGCAGCTTAAGTCGTGTTTTAAAGGTGCTATATAAACAAAATTGAATTGAATCGAGAGCCGTCCCTGGACACTTCTGCGGGATCTTTGACTTGAAACCATTTGTCTCGGAGCTATTGATTCGGGGGCCGGCGTCTTTAGCGTCGGAGGAGCTAACGCCAGTGTTCCTGCTGCTGAGCGACCGGGCTGACCGGCGCTGGCAGACTGGCTCCACTCTCGCACTGATATACTACTGACCACACAGACTTTCAGCACACATCAGCTTTTGAGAGCGCATCAATTATTCAGACTCACTGTGGCCCGTTGTAATTACTTTGCATTGATGGGCCGCCGGGCGCCCGGGCCATAAGTCAATGAAATAAGCATCCAAATGCAAAACTGGGATCTCGCGCCGCGGCCAACTGGATCCCGATGAGGTTGTTGGTTCGGTTTGCGGTATGTTAAATCAAGATAAAGACACAAGAACGTAGCGACTGCTTTAGGTGGACATGGACGTCTGGTTCAGTGCTGACCGCTCATGACGGGACCTTTTCGGGATTGTCGTTGTCTTGCTTTGTTCTGTAGCTTTGGATACAAAACTGACTCGACATGTTCAAATTCCACTCACGAATCAATAAGACATTACAGGCGCACGATGGACATTTATTATGTTGATGACCGCAGCGGTTTAGCAGAAGGAGAAGAAGATACGAGGGCGGTAGCTCCGTTTGCAGAGCGTTTGTCCGCTGATCCGAAGGTTGGAGGGTCGACGCCCCCTCCTGACCTAAACAGATGAATGCTGTGGTTGTGTCCTTGGGCAAGACACTTAAGCATCCTCACTCCAGTGTCTGGTGTGTGAACGGGTGAGTGGTTCCTTGATGTAAAGCGCTTTGAGTGACTTGAAGGTGGAAAAACGCTGTATAAAAATGTGACCACAAGGAAGATGATAAAATAAAATTAATGTAGCCAACTAATGTTAATTTTATGATGATTATTTATGTTTTGATTTGTTGTATTGTGATTTTAATGTTGTTCTTATTCTGTAAAGCACTTTGAATTACTTTGTGTGCTAACTGTACTACACAAGTTGTGCCTTGCCTTGTGTATTTTAAGTGAACATATCATGCCTCGTTTTGTTGTTGGCGCTTGAGTGCTCTTCCATGGCATTTCATGTTTTAGAATAATAATACGTGTTAAAATACATGTTATTTGGATGAACTGGGGTCTGGTGTGACCATAAAACATGAAAAACAAACAAAAACAGGCTTTTAGCAACATGACCGGCCTGTTAATATACAAGTAATACATTTGAGTGAACACATTTTGAATTTAGAACTGCTCAGATCAACTCCGCTGATGGTTTATGGACTGTAAAATACCGCAGCGTTGTGGTTTCTGTGCAGTCAGAGGAAGACGGCGGCGTACCCGGATTAATAAAACAAGCGAGAATGAAGCAAAATACAACTCCAGGTCTGTTTTTATGTTGCATGAACTCTAAGTCAATAACTAAAAGTTTTGCAAGGTAAAAGAAACTTCTCTCCCATCACGCTGGTGTAGCTTAGAAAAAAAAAAAAAAAAAAAAAGCGCAAACAAGGTGAGAGAATTAAAAAAAAAAAAAAAAAAAAAAAAAAAAAAAGCCGTAATCATGGGTTCTCCATTCCAGTGTCCTTGAAATCTTTGGGCTCAGAAGAAAGTCGTGCAGAGGCAGAACTACAGAGAAAATGCAATCAAAACTGCAGGGGAAACGCTAAAGGCCATGGTTCAGAAATGTGCTTGTGTGTTTCAGCCAATTGGATCCTGACGAGGTTGGACGGCGCCAAACCAAGACAAAAGGACAAGAGACTTACATCCACTTCTTAGTTTCGACGAATGTAAGTTTCCAAAGTTCCTTGTTCCTCAACATTCATTTCCAGAAAACGAAATCCCTTTAGCGACCCGCCTCGAATCCTAATGAAACCGAAACACACTTGTCAGCCAAATCCAGACAGAATTATAGACTGACATAAATAGAGAAAAACAGAGCAAACGCCGCCCCAATCTTCCAAACGCGAAAGCTAATCAATGTCTTCCTGTTTACACTGCGTTCGCCTTCAGTCTCACAAAGCCCCGGTAATCGCAGCAGAATATAGATCGTCCGGTTGCTAGTCAGTTCACGAGCGACGTCATAAGAGATAGCAAACACAGAAGAAGAAGAAGAAGAAGAAGAGAGAGAGAGAACCAGGGAAACACGGCGTCCCGGTGTCACCTTTCGGAGTTTTATCGGGCGGCTGAATGTGTGCTCAAGCAGACAAGGGGATCAGGAAGTAAAGAGGAGGGTTAACGAAGGCGATGGTAGACAAATGGAGAGTCAGCGTGAAACGGATTGAGTAGTAAGCGTGAAAATGTACGAGAGAGGATAAGTAAGGTCATGATTGTATAACTCTATAATGTCATAGAGGGGTGTCCAAACGATAGCCCACATTGTCCTGGGAAGCACTTGTTCTTGCTACTTAAATAATGAACCATTTTGAGGTAAGAGAGACCTGATATTTAAGGTCCTGTGTTATGCAAAAATGACTCTTGTGAGCTTTTAGTCATGTCATAACGCTGTTGCTCGTCAAAAACAAACCTGGAGTTGTGTTTTGTTTCAGTCACACGTTTGAGTAACACTTTATTGTTAGTCCATCTGCATCTTCCAAGCTCAAAATGCTCTGTGCCACGTTGTGATGTCATGAAGCAGTAGTTTTCACGTTACCTTTAACCTTTTGTTCAGTAGAGAAAGGCAATTCCAGGGCTGAAAATATCCAAATGACTCTAGTGAAGGTGTGTGGAGTTTAAAAACACAGTGGAGCACTTCCTGTACTACCACATGACATCACAAGGTGTAACAGAGTGTTTTTTGTTTGAAAGAGTTATTTGACTTTTTTGAAGCAAGATATGTGGAATTATGTAGTAAAAAAAGTTAAATAACTCTATTAAATATTTTTTGACAAAGCAGAGGGCGGCCATTTTGAAGATTTGAGGAGTTATTTACGCTTTTTTTAAGTACGTAATTGTATATATCTCACTTCATATATTTGATGTCTTATGTAGGTATATGAAATGTAGAAAGTAGTAAAAAAAAAAAAAAAAAAACACTGAATGAGAGGGTGAGTCCAAACTTCTGACTGGTCGTGTATATGTATGTTTCAGTATGTGGCCCTATTTGAAAAAGAGTTTGGACCCCCCTGGACACCACATAACAGGTTGCGTTCACAGACACTACAACTTCTAAAACCGCCCGTAGTTCTTGACGATGATTTGACGATGATTTCTTTATTTTTGGTTAATATTTTTTCAATAATTTACATAATTTACAGTGTATAAAGGCTGAAGCAATGCTTATATATTGCCTATTAAATCTAATTATTGTACAGGACACTGAAACAGCTTTACACTAACACATTCATAAGTAAAACACAAACTGAGACAACAGGGCGGCTCTCAGTTTTATAGTTTCAAACCGATCTGAAGAGCAGGTCTGAACGCTGTGGTAAAAACTCACTTTCACATGAAGTTTTGTGCTGGTTTATGGTTAACGTCTCTGTAAAACTGGACTTATCGACACGAGACAGAGATAATTTGCAAACCGCACCTAAAATAAACCGTTATATAACCAACCCAAGCATTAAAAACCCATTCCGCTTCCATGTTCATTTGAGCTGCGAACAGATTTTGTCATGTCTTTAAAGTGTTACAGAGGTGAGACTGCGTGAGGCGGCTCCTGTTGGCTCTGAAATGTGTCGGATACGACGTGGAGGCAGTGTGCGCACGAGCAAACGCATAGCTGTATACATATTTTTGAAGTTATAAAAGATTTTGTGAAGAAAAGTATCACGAGGGTCCGTTACTACATGGGGTTATGACATGGATTTAACGCCCGGTCAGATTTACCGAGGTTTTAACGATAAAAAATAAGTATTTTTGAGTCTAGTTTGCTGAAATACAAATAACATATCCAAATTTACCTCTTTAAAAGTTTTTGGATATAACGTGCAAAAAATGAACCAAGAATTTAAGTCCTAGCGCTAACAGTTCTTCATATTTATGGACGCATAACACTGTAGAGCGTTTTTGTATAAAATTACTTCTTATATGGAAACTTTTAAATATACACAACTCGCATAACTTTTTTTCGGTAATCTACATAAAAAGTTTAAATTTACTTTTAAGACTTTTTCCCATTCACTGCAGTGTCTGGCCTTAATATTTCTTTTCTCAGTGCACAAAAACACTGCTTTTACTTTGGTGGAGAAGAGCGGCTCCACTAAGATCTGGAGTGTTTCATTGTCTGGTTGTTTACCGGGGACAGAATGTACAGCGTTCCACAAACCTTGGATTTTTTTGTTTGGCACAAAAACATGGCACTGGAACTGAGCCAAAGAAGAGCCACTTTGGCCCAAGGACGTTTAAATTCCAAACCGATTATATAGACAAACAGACGGCGGCTCAGTCGGTAGAGCGCTCGTCCTCTGATCGGAAGGTTAGCGGTTCGAACCCCGCTCTCGACATAAACGTCATCGGTTGAGCGGTCAAGTGCCGCTGTGATTCCAGCTCCCACAGATGAATGCTGTCGTTGTGTCCTCGGGCAAGACACTTAATCTGTCTCATCTCGCTCCCCTCGAATGTGTGTGTCAATTAGGACAATAAACAATCGTTTATCGTGATAAAAAGGGTCGACGATAATCGTTTGTGGGACATTTTATATCATCGCCAACAAAGGTAATCGTTGTTATATCACCAGAATGTGCAGAAAAAATGACTTATCCACAGGGGAGTCGACGGAGGGGGGCAAAGGGATCTGTTGTCCGGGGCCCCAGGGTCTTAAGGGCCCAGAATTGGACCCTCTTCCTATTAATTTGTATTACGGGGGGCCATGTGAGGCTTATTTCCCCGGGCCTCCAAATTTCAGTTGACGGCCCTGCTCATCCATAACATTCTCTTTTAACGTTATAATTATTCATATCCAGAACAACTTTAATCATTATCGTGATATAATCATTAATCGCAATTATTTTGGCCATGATAATCGTCACACAAAATGTCAGTATCGTCCCAGGCCTAGAGTGAACGTGTGAGTGGTTTCTTGATGTAAAGCGCTTCGAGTGCTTGAAGGTGGAACAGCGCTACATAAAACTGTGACCGTTTATCATATTCTCCACATTATCCACGGAATTCTACCACCGATAACGTTCATCATCCAATCTAAAGCCATTTGCTCCAGAAATGATACTAGTTACACTCGTATTTAGAAATGTTATGGGTATTTTGTATTAATTCCAGATAAGTAAGTCCATTTTCACAGCTCAATTGGCCCAGTTTATCAAATTCACTCACGCCGCAGACTCGCGCGTTAATCTACGGGACCATTGTGAGCGCGTTTCCAAGTTCGTCTATCTCCCGGTGTCACA